>WWET01004787.1:16948-27961 GCA_011038615.1 Limnodynastes dumerilii | reverse complement strand
TGTAGCAGGGCGGGTTGTGGGATGGAAGAGGCGTGTAGTACAGTAAGGGCGTGGCCAAGAAAATCTCAATGTAGACAGAAATCAGCACTGTTTACATCATAACATTTGCACCAGACACAGGTTATGTCTAAGTCTGGCTGGCACTCCATCTGTGACATAAGACAAATCGAACTGTTGTCAACATAAAAAAAATATATATATCTCATTATTTTTTAGTAAAATCATTATTTAGAAGTGAATTTGTATGCCTTTATATTGCAATTTAAGTGTTCGCACTACTCATAACTTTTCCCAGTATACCATAAAGTGCACTGCCCTTCATTTGTGCAACGTATTTGGTCACTTAGCTGCATTGACCTTGCTTGGCTGCTTTGTGTCCCTATGCTACGTGCTATTACCATACTGTGATATTCTTGTATATGCCTTTGGGTGGCAGTACATCCAGTATTTTCACCCGCACACTGCATTCTGATTAGCGTGTGTTTCTGGATCACACCTGTTCTGTCCTATAGAAGATTAAAGGTTTTTTTTAATAATAAAGTTAATCTTTTTTAAACAATCATGTACTAAACGCTATGAACTGACAGTTTTATATTTGTTTATTCCCATTTTGCTTTGCCAGTGGTAAGAATATAGTCCCTCTTATTTTTGTGTGTTTGATGAAGTAGTATCAGCATGTAAAGACAACAGTGTGTGTAACGAGTGCTGTATCTACGCCCTTCATGCTGACTGTATCTGTTGAGGTTTACATTGGTTAATATTTCAGTTTCAGACAAACAAGGAGAAAGTCAGTATGTCTACACTTAGAAATATCCAAGGTCTTCATGCTCCTTTGAAACTACAAATGGAGTTTAAGGCAACCAAACTGGTAAGTATTAAATATATATTATTTTAGTTTTCATGTATATTAAACTTATCTATTTTGCATTTGATTTAAAGCTACATGATAGATATGAGGGTAAATCCCTATTTCCTCTTTCTCACAGGTTCAGCGTCTCCCCTTTCTTCCTAGTTCTAACATTGCTCTGGACACATTGAGAGGGAATGATGAGTGTATTGGCTTTGAAGATATTCTCAATGGTAAATTATTATATTACCGTTACTATATAAGTGTAATAATAATTCAAGTTGCTTCTCTGAGCTTAAATCAACAAAGTGCGTTCCAGCACACACCCCTATTATAAAAAAAGGTTAGACACCTCCGATGTTTACAGATAGGTGTGCATGATAACTACCAACCACTGTGCCCGATGCTAGTCCTCTACAAGCTCCTATAGGAAGGAATCCCTTTTACTAGAGCTAAACTATCGAAGAATAAAAAAAAAAGCGCAGATGCAATACCCAATTTATTTGAGATAACTGAAGTCACAATACAATCTACAAACAATAAAAGATGAAAATGTGTTGAAAAACTGTTCTCCAACGTCCTGTGACATTGTAATTTAGGGGCTCCTATGAAATAATAAAATGATCACTCAATCACTGACCCATATATGACAGTGTCTAGGGGCCTGATCCAGAGCTACGGCAGTGCGTTGTTCACAGCTCTCAGCCATAACTACTAAGCACTCCCCCCGGCCATTCGTAATTACACTCTGTTACGCCAGCTGAAGGCTACCCTAACTTCAGCCGGCGTAACCGAGTGTAATTATGAATGGCCGGGAGCCTAAGTAAGCAAACCCTGCCTTCCCTCCTTCATTAGCCTCCCTACCCCTGCCTACCTTCCTTAACTCCATCGTAGTTACAGAGATACCTGATTTACAAAAAATCGTAAGTATGCATTAAAAACATCTGCCGGGCGCATGCGCAGATCGGCAAAACCGCCAACCAATCTTATGTTTACGCCCAGCGTAAATACGATCCAGGTCGTAGCTCTGGATCAGGCCCTAGGTCCTTATTCGCAGTAACTAAGCTCCAGTAATAGCATGTTAATGCTACATGTTAGGGAATATGACTTCAATAATATTTTTCCCTGTATGCCTCATTAAACCATTTCAGTTCATACAAAGATCGCTTACAATGCTTCTGGACAGACTCATTCAAGAAGGATATAATAGAGCACCTTCTTTACCCTTGCTCCCAAACTCTGAATCGGCCCCATTAGTTGCAATGGTGTTGTCTTACCCCAAATAATTAGTCATTGATTAGGAAGGGGGGTGGTTAAAATCCCTGGGAATAATGTCCAAACTGAAAAGAAGCTCAAAAATGGGGTAATGCTATCTATATTATTAAAATTAACTTTATATACAATTACAAATACATAGCCTAAGGAGGAGAATTAAAGGCCTTTCTCTGAAAAGTCAAAAGCGAATCGTAGAGATATGTTATAAAGGGCAACAAACTTAGTGAATAAAATCACAGAATACACACTATTAAAGTGATCACCTAAAACAGAGGTTCTCAACCTTTTTTGGGGGGGATTACCAGTTACCCACAAAGGAATTATGTCAAGTACAGCTTTGCAGATCATATAGAGACAACACACGTCCTAAAACAATCTTTCTTGTGTAAACCTCTCCTAATGCTAAGGCACAATTATAAGGTGCCAAATATCATTTAGGACCAGATCCAGACTCCCACACATCTGGACTCCTTTGCGTGCGTAAGTGGCCTGACTTGCTCAGGTCAAGATCTGGACCTCCGTTTTCACAGACCTAAGTTTTCTAAAATTATCTGGACCCTATAATTTCAGACCATAATATTATATCTCAAAACAGAAGGCACCATATGTTTCTATTGTACGACTTCTAATACTGAAATTCATGCATTAAACATGAGATGGATCCTTTTTTCATATACCATGTGCTAAGTAAATATAAGGGTCAGAAGAAGAGACCATAACTAGTAGTCTGAACACATCGACACGCATTTCGCTAAAACAATCGATGTCAAGGCTTAGATTTTAATGCATATTTTTTAAGCATTACATTTTTAATAATTTAGATATCGGTGTACCCCGTTTTTGAGCTGCTTTTCCTTTTTGTGAATAGTCTATACTTCTCTGTGCTATCACTGGTTCCTGGTAAGTTCTTGTTATGCGCACTCAGATATTGGCCTATGATAAGAATATTCTTATGGAATCTGCAGGGCCTTATTAGACTTAATGGGACTGATTCAGACTTAAGAAGGTGCTTAAAATAAGTGAGGAAAGTCACTCCTGGGCTAAACCATGCTGATTGCAGGGGCAGTCAAGTAAATTGTATTCTTTGCATGCAGGAATATATCTTTGAATTTTTTACTGCACACAGATAGGAAACGCCACTTCTCAACTCTAATACTGCTTGCGACAGATGAAATATGACTCCCCTGCAATCAACATGGTTTAGCCCAGGAGTAACTTTCCTCTCATTTTAAGCATCTTCTTAAGTCTGAATCGGGTCCAATGTTATATGTAGTACAAGGGTTTTTGGTTTAATTTTTTTTTTATTCTAAGCATATGAGCAACCAGCATGTTGTGTAACTTTGGGAGCAGTTTGGAATTAGCAACTGACAAAGGTTGATGGTTCTCAGAAGCTAATTTGGAGGCCTTAAGGTGAGGTGGGAGGCTGTAGGTGAGTTAGCTCTTAATTTAATAACACATGCTATATGACCCAAAATAGGTCTGTGTGTAGTTAGAACAACCACAACTAAAAGCCTTGTATGTGGCTTATCATGTATTTAAAAGTGTGTAATACCCCGTTCACACTGAGCCACAAACCCGGTATATTGCTGGGCAAGCCCTGACGACCCGGGTCGTGGCTCAGGGTGATTGGGTGCGCCTTCTGCTACCTGAGTGTACTGACCCGGGACATTTGGGGGGTTATTACCAGGTCCAAACCGGGGAGCCGCCTGCGTTTTTCAACCCGGGTCTCACTGAAAGAAGCTGATTGGGGGAGTGAGACGCCTTTACATGACATCATTTGTATGCTGCCAGGGCAGACCTGTGTTCAGTGTGAACGGGCCTGACCCGGGAATTTCCTGTGACTAAGCAACAAACAAGGAGAAAGTCAGTATGTCTACACTTAGAAATATCCAAGGTCTTCATGCTCCTTTGAAACTACAAATGGAGTTTAAGGCAACCAAACTGGTAAGTATTAAATATATATTATTTTAGTTTTCATGTATATTAAACTTATCTATTTTGCATTTGATTTAAAGCTACATGATAGATATGAGGGTAAATCCATATTTCCTCTTTCTCACAGGTTCAGCGTCTCCCCTTTCTTCCAAGTTCTAACATTGCTCTGGACACATTGAGAGGAAATGATGAGTGTATTGGCTTTGAAGATATTCTAAATGGTAAATTATTATATTACCGTTACTATATAAGTGTGATAATTATTCAAATTGCTTCTCTGAGCTTAAATCAACAAAGCGTGTTCCAGCACACACCCCATTATAAAAAAAGGTTAGACACCTCCGATGTTTACAGATGGGTGTGCATGATAACTACCAACCACTATGCCCGGTGCTAGTCCTCTACAAGCTCCTATAGGAAGGAATCCCTTTTAATAGAGCTAAACAATCGAAGAATAATAATAAAAATAAAAAAAAAAGCACAGGTGCAATACCCAATTTATTTGAGATAATAACAGAAGTCACAATAAAAACAATAAAAGATGAAAATGTGTTGACAAACTGTTCTCCAATGTCCTGTGACATTGTAATTTAGGGGCTTCTATAAAAGTGAAATATCAAAATGACCACTGCAATAGCTGAAACACTCAATCAGTGACCCATATATGACAGTGTCTAGGGGCCTGATCCAGAGCTACGGCAGTGCGTTGTTCACAGCTCTCAGCCATAACTACTAAGCACTCCCCCCGGCCATTCGTAATTACACTCGGTTACACCAGCTGAAGGCTACCCTAACTTCAGCTGGCGTAATTATGAATGGCCGGGAGCATAAGTAAGCAAACCCTGCCTTCCCTCCATTAGCCTCCCTTCCCCCTGCCTACCTTCCCTAACTCCGTCGTAGTTACAGAGCTCCCCGCCCCTTCCTCCGTAACTATGATGTAACTCCATAGTTGGAAGCAAGAGCCTGATTTACAAAAAATCGTAAGTACACATAAAAACATCTGCCGGGCGCATGCGCAGATCAGCAAAACTGCCGATCTTATGCTTACGCCCGGCGTAAATACGATCTGGCCCTAGGTCCTTAATCGTAGTAACTTTAAACTCCACTAATAGCATGTTAATGCTACATGTTAGGGAATATGACTTCAATAATATTTTTCCCTGTATGCCACATTAAAACATTTCCGTTCATATAAAGATCGCTTACAGTCACGCGTGTAGGAGCGACTAATCCAAATGCACAGAACCTTGCTTGCAGGTGTCCACTACAAGCGACTTTGAGCGAGCGACTACAGGCGACTAGCGACTGATCCCTCAGGAATTGGATTTGCAGCTTCTAGTAGCCTGTATGAAGGCAAATAAAGCTGCTTAGACAACAATAAAAAGGGTTATTTCTGCATATGGACACATTTCCACTCCACAGAGGATAGGGACAGACTAAATTATTATTAACAAATCACCATGCAGGTGGTGGAATTAATCCCTTTTTGAATCTATTGGATTAACCCAACATGATCAGTGTTCACCCCAGAATATGTTGCCAGCCGGGTGGTATAAAATAGCAGCTGGGTGGGAGCAGTGTAATACTTTGCAATAATAATAATACTTGACGGGATCCAGACATACGTTCCCTCTGCGAAACGCCTCGCTGGTGCTGCACTACTGGGAACTAAGCCTTTACGGTCCATTGGAGCACAACCAAGACTGAAAGCTGGAGATCACAATCAATCATTTTGGTCAGGTTTGGCCGGGTGGTAAGCTAAAATTGCCGGGTAGAGCACCCGGCTAAAATGCCCTGGGGAGAACACTGATGATCTAATTGTGTGGGTTTGCCTCAGACGTCTTGTCAGATAGGGACTTTCCATAAGGTACATGTCCTCTGCATCCATTTTACAAAATGACTGATACACCTCTTGAAAACTGCTTATTTATATTCTACCCAGTCGCCTGAGTCTGTCTCCTATAGTCGCTCCTACTTTTAGTCACACGAAGTCTCTTGCAGTGGACGACCAGCCTCATTCAAGAAGCATATAATAGTGCACCTTTTTTTACCCTTGTTCCCAGACTCTGAATCGGCCCCATTAGTTGCAATGGTGTTGTCTTACCCCCCAAAATTTGTAATTGATTAGGAAAGGGGGGGGGGGGTTAAATCCCCTGGGAATAATGTCCAAACTGAAAAGAAGCTCAAAAACAAGAGGGTACTGCTATCCATATTATTAAAAATTAGCTTTATATGCAATTACAAATACATAGCCTAAGGGGGAGAATTAAAGGCCTTTCTTTGAAAAGTCAAAAGCGAATCATAGAGATAAATGTTATAAAGTGCAACAAACTTAGTGAATAAAATCACAGAATACACTCTATATGCCTCTCCTATTGCTAAGGCACAATTATAAGGTGCCAAATATCATTAAGGACCGGATCCAGACTCCCACACATCTGGACTCCTTTGCGTGCTCAGGTGGCCTGACGTGCTCAGGTCAGGATCTGCACCTTAGTTTTCACAGACCTAAGTTTTCTAAAACCAGCTAGAGCCCATAATTTCAGACCATAATATTATATCTCAAAACAGAAGGCACCATATGTTTCTATTGTACGACTTCTAATACTGAAATTTATGCATTAAACATGAGATGGATCCTTTTTTAATATACCATGTGCTAAGTAAATATAAGGGTGAGGAGCAGAGACCATAAGTAGTAGTCTGAACGCATCGACACGCATTTCGCTAAAACAGTCTATGTCAAGGCTTCATTTTTAATACATATTTTTTTTTAAAAGTACATTTTTATTAAAATATTAGTGTACCCTGTTTTTGAGCTTCTTTTCCTTTTTTTGTAAATAGTGTGTACTTCTCTGTGCTACCACTGGTTCCTTGTAAGGTCTTGTTATGCGCACTCATAAATATTGGCCTCCACAATAATAGCGAATATTCTTATGGAATCTGCAGGGCTTTATTAGACTTAATGGGCCTGATTCAGACTTAAGAAGGTACTTAAAATAAGTGTGGAAAGTCACTCCTGGGCTATACCATGCTGATTGGGAGTCAAGGTAATTGTATTCTTTGCATGCAGGGATATCTTTGAATTGCTTACTGCACACAGATACTGACCAGCTTTACTATCACACTGTTATTTAGACTTGGTATAGGAAACATCACCTCTCAAGTCTAATACTGTTTGCAACAGATGAAATATGACTCCCCTGCAATCAACATGGTTTAGCCCAGGAGTAACTTTCCTCCTTATTTTAAGCATTTTCTTATGTCTGAATCAGGTCCAATGTTTTTTGTAGTACAAGGGTTTTTGGTTACTTTTTTTTTTTTATTCTAAGCATATGAGCAACCAGAATGTTGTGTAACTTTGGGAGCAGATTTGAATTAGCAACTAACAAAGGTTAATGGTTCTCATAAGCTAATTTGGAGGCCTTAAGGTGAGGTGGGAGGCTGTAGGTGAGTTAGCTCTTAATTTAATAACACATGCTATATGACCCAATATAGGTCAGTGTGTAGAGTTAGAACAACCACAGCAAAAAAGCCTTGAAAGTGGTATGTGGCTTATTGTGTATTTAAAAGTGTGTAATACCCCGTTCACACTGAGCCATAAACCCGGGATATTGCCGGGGCAAGCCCTGACGACCCGGGTCATGGCTCAGTGTGAACGGGTGTGCCTGCTGCTACCCGGGACATCTGGAGGGTTATTCCCGGGTCCAACCTGGGGAGCCACCAGTGTAAACGGTGCGACCCGGGTTTTTTCACTGAAAGAAGCTGATTGGGGGAGTGAGACGCCTTTACATGACATCATTTGTATGCTGCCAGGGCAGACCTGTGTTCAGTGTGAACGGGCCTGACCCGGGAATTTCCTGTGACTAAGCAGCGGTGTGAACAGGGTCTCAGGAGCTGGGCTGTTCCCTGGAAACTCCCGGGATATTGCAGGGGCGGCAACATGGTATAAGTAATATTTCAGCATTTTATATTACAGCTAGAATGACAGGTTCGCTTCTGGTTAATAGTGTGCTGGGGCATTTTCTTTCCTCTGTACATGTGTAGATGTTGAAGGCTGTGCCCTGCACATTATGTATCATACTTCTAATAGTGAGAGGCCACTAATAGTTTTGTTTTCTTTGCAGATCCTTCTCAGAGTGAGTTAATGGGAGAACCGCACGTGATGATGGAATACAATTTGGGATTATTGTAACATGATTTCAACTTCAATAAAATTAATTCTTTTGTAAATGTCTCAATGTTTTTTATTTTTTTCACATGTCTGTGTCATGTACCTTTTAACACCCAGTCATTTTACGGTTTATAGGCTTCTAGTGCATACAGGGAATTGTGTTTCTATCAACATAGTGTAATATTTTGGAGTTGTTAAATTTTGTAAATGTTTTGAGATGTTTGAGTTTTGGATGTTCTCTTTTTCTGCTGGAAATAAATCTTACATTCATCATATCATAGCCCGGGCATAGACGTCCTTTGACATTACAGGGGTTGCTAAACTACAACTCACAGCGTAGGCAAAGCTGATATTTGGCAAAGCATGTTGGGACTTGTAGTTTCACCACACAGGCTGTTTATGCCTATTGGGAGGTTCTTAAGCACAGGTTCATAGCTTTTACAGCTAATGGGCTGTATCCAGACTTAAGTAAGTGCTTGAACTTCGTTACTCCTGGGCTAAACCATGTTGATTGCAGGGGAGTCATATTTCATCTGTTTACAACAATGCAGTGTATTTCCGAAACTTAGTCCCTGATATGGTGCAAGTTTGGAGGAAGCGCAGGGACTCTGGGCTTGCGGCCGTTTTTCTGTGCTCACTCCCATTCTTCTCTTGTAGTTTGTTGGTTTGATGGGGGTATTTGTGACACATCATTTTCCAGCTGGAGTTAAGACACCACGTTCTTCTCAAACAATCAATGTGCTATTGCTCCTACAGTGACAGGTAAGATTTTTCCCTAATCCTTACCTTAGTCCTCCCTTTCTATTACCCTTAACCCCCATGTTCCGCTGCCAAACCCTCACCCTCCCCTTCTATCAGCCTAAGCCTAACCCTCCTCCTCACCCAGCGTAATCCTAACCTTCACCAGCCTGCCAAAGCCTGTCCCTGCAGCCCGCTGCAGATGGATGGGGTATTTATTACAAATAGGACCATTCCCAACTCTTATATTCGCAAAACGAACAATTTCACCACTTGATACAGTCGCATTTCAGCTGCCTGCTGTATTTGTGCCGGAAATCGCCCATTTGTACCAGCAACTGCTCCACTTCCACATAAAATAATAGACTGAAATGCAGCTCTGAATTGGTAACGTGTTTTTGCAACATTGGACAAGTGTGCAGGGCTGGATTAACAATGGGGCTAATGGGACTACAGCCCCAGGCCTCTGTTGTTGATCCAGCCCTTCAAGAAATATACAGCGGTCGGCAATGCTCCTATATGTATGGCCAAATGATTCCATCCTGACAGTTTCTGACCTGTCGGTTGTGTCAGAAGTTGCAAATGGAGATAGTGACTGACCATCCTGCACAGATGGGAGTACTGCGATGCAGGATGCTCAGTCACTCTCTCCTCTCCCTGCAGTTTCTGTTGCAAGCTCTCGTGACCCGCAGGCTGAAGGATTGCTAAGGAGAACAAGGTAGAAGTGTTGAAGGGGAGAGTGTTGTGGAGAAGAATAGTGTTAAGGAGAACAATTGAGTTAAATTGTAATGATAAATTATGGTAATTGACCAGAGTGATTAATAGTCCACAGTGAGTAAAAGGTACTCACCCCCCTCCAAAATTAAAAAAAGGTTGACAACCACGGCTTTAGGTTTATTCAGCAGATAGCATGAGAACAGAAAACTGGAGTCAAAGACAGCCAAGCACTGCAGAAGATCCCCTGACAGATGAGAATTATTAAACACTAAGTAACATTCATTATTTTCCCCAGAATATTTTCCCAACTGGCTTATATTAAAAAGTTGCTGAGTGGAGGTAGTGTAATACTTGAATATAACTGGGGCATTCCCACACTGAACTCAGCGGGGTTCCAATGCTATGTCCACGCTATATCCAGCCTTTCGTGGGAGTGGAAACCACGATTTCACTTGCACGGAATGAACTGAACAAACGCCAACAAAAAGGTAAAAAAAAATTTCCAGTTTTAAATACAATTTCGTATTACTTCAAGCAGCTCAAAACTGAGTCAAAAACGATATAGCTGTATACTCAGCATACATCTGTTGGACTGGCCCCAACAACTCCGCGCCTGTCGTTATCACATCTTAATATGAAGATCCTGGCTTACAAGTGAACTAGAGAAATAAGAGCACATATAAATACATCAGCCTTAATTACCTGCTATTCATCAGGTGTATTCCCCGGCTGGCGTACGTTCCATAGTAAGAACAGATTTCAAGGTGATGGAGAATACCATCCTCCCACACCATGGCCAGTTGCTCGGCAACACATGTGCAATATAACCCAGACGGCAGGTCACCAGCAAACCAGCTGCACACAATCACATAGATGTAGGGCAGGTGATGCCTGGACGGGACAACCCCAGAGTGCAGGAAACCAGTCAGCAAACCAGACTGGACTATGGCCAGGCTTCCTTCAATAAAAAAATAAACACATTTTATAAATAAATATATATATATATATAATCACTAACTAATACGATAGACAATCCCTGTCTATGCTGAGTGGACCAGCTCACAAGCACACAGTTCACCTGTAAGCTGCTCACAGCCTCCCTGGCTGCCTCTGGTCTGTGTGATCTCTCCAGAGGCCACTTGCCGCACTGACTCCAGCTGAGAGACACCTGTTGAATACCTTACAGCCCCTATAAGTAAGCAGCACATACAGGGGTTCTTGTAATCAACCCAAAGACATGGAAGAGGGCTGTATGACAGAACTCTGGGACATTCACACAGCTCCTGCCCTCTAAATCCCGTAGTTCTGTCAAAAAAAAAAAAAAATA
>WWET01004786.1:74539-98005 GCA_011038615.1 Limnodynastes dumerilii | reverse complement strand
CGCTACTACTTCCCTTAAGATCTCAAATGACAGCGCAGAGTTAGGGTTAGTCAACGGTGGTCTAACTTTAAGATCCGCCGCTGTTTGCAAGGGGAGTGACTGTTTATGCAGTGGGCTGTAACCTGCTAAGATCTTAACTTAGATGCGTATATTTGCGATCTTTTCGCAATCGCATCTCTGAATCAGCCCCATTATGTGTATGTCATATATTTCCTAAATTCATATACCGGTATATAATTATATATACCGTATTTTTCGCTCCATAAGACGTACTTTTTTCCCCCAAATAGCAAATACTGCAAAAAAATACTGCAGCTTGTGGATCCGAGGCAGCATCAATCTCCGCGGGCCGCCTCGGATGACGTCACAAGGCCGAACTGCAAAATCCTGCGTCGCGCATATATTTCATATATTCCATAAAATAACTAAAGGGCAGCTCCTTTCTAAAAAGACCTTCAGTGTCCAATATCGTAGATTGAGGGCCAGATTAACTAAGCTGCGAATCTGGTTGCTATGGGCATCATTTCCACTTTTCCTTTCCTGCAGCTTAGTAAATCTGGCCCTAAGTCTCCTCTTATAATTCAATGTGTACACAGACCTCAGGAAAAAGCCGGAGATGAAAGCAGTATGAGTATCCAGTAATGCTGCATGTACATATATCACACATACGACTCTCAGCTCAGGCCCGGCAGCCATATATAATACAATAATTAACAGAGGGTATAAAAAGGATAAATAAGGAACACAATACATGTATAAAGCAAAATTAAAATACAGTACAAAAAACAAAAAAAAAAAAATAATATATATATATATATATAAGCAGAACAATATGTAAGGAAAAAAGATGCTGGAGATGTGTGTAGAAGCAGGTGAATAAGGACAGAGACAGACAGTAGAGAGAAAAAGGTGTGAAGTGATGAGGACAAGGTAGAGGGGTGATGACAGGAGGGAGGAGGACCTTGCACATAAGGGCTAATCATGCTAAGTGAGAGAGGGCAAATAAACAGGAGACACAATGATGTGGATGGAGAGGGCAGGTAAGCTTAGGTGGAGGAGAGGTAGGCTAGCCTGAAGAAGTGGGTTTTGAGGGATCGTTTGAAGGACTGGAGGGTGCTGGATTGCCTGATAGGATGTGGTAAGTTGTTCCAATGGAGAGGGGTGCCCCGGGAGAAGTCTTGGATGTGGGAGTGAGAGGTAGTTATCAGATTGGAGTTGAGGCGACGGTCACCAGCGAAGCGGAGTGAACGGGAGGGAGCGTTGATGGAAATAAGGGAGGAGAGCTATGGAGCGGTGGAGGAGGAGAGAGTCTTGTAAGTTGTGGTGAGGAGCTTGAAGAGTATTCTGAAAGGGACAGGAAGCCAGTGTAGAGATTGACAGAGAGGGGAGGTGGAGGCAGTGCGTTGGGAGAGGAAGATGATTCTGGCTGCAGAATTTAGTATAGATTGTAGGGGTGCAAGACGGACCAGGGGGAGGCCAGAGAGGAGAATGTTGTAGTAGTCCAGACGGGAGATAACAAGAGAGTGAATGAGCATTTTAGTGGCATCTGCTGTTAAGAAGGGTCTGATCCGAGCAATGTTGCGGAGATGAAAGCGGCAGGGCAGTGAGAGGACGTGTATGTGGGGGGAGAAGAAGAGAGAGGAGTCCAGGATGATGACCAGGCAGCGGGCTTGGGTGGAGGAGGAGATGGTGGAGTCGCCAATAGTAATGGAGATAGTTGGGATACAGGGAGTTTGTGAAGAAGGAAAGACTACAATTTCAGTTTTGTCCATGTTACGCTTGAGAAAACGATCGGACATCCATGAGGAGATGGCAGAGAGGCAATCTGACACTTTAGACAGAAGTTCGAGGGAGAGGTCAGGGGAGGAGAGATAGATTTGAGTGTCGTCGGCATAGAGGTGGTAGGTAAAGCCAAAGGAGCGGATGAGGTGTAGAGTGAGAACAGAAGGGGGCCAAGGACTGAGCCCTGGGGCACGCCAATGGGAAGAGTAGTGGTAGGGGATGAGGAACTAGGGGTTACGACAGAGAAGGAGCGGTTCGAGAGATAGGAGGAGAATCAGGAGTGGATAGTGCCAGAAAGGCAAAGGGAGTGAAGGGTGTGGAGCAGGAGAGGGTGATCAACGGTGTCAAAGGCTGCCGATAGATCACGGAGGATAAGAAGGGAGAAGTGGCCCTTAGATTTGGCAGAAAGGAGATCATTTGTGGACCTTAGTCAGGGCAGTTTCAATGGAGTGCAGGGGACGGAAGCCAGATTGGAGAGGGTCCAGGATGGAGTTGTCGGCAAGGTAGCCGATTAGACGCTTGTAAACAAGATGTTCAAGCAACTTAGAGGCAAAAGGCAACAGGGAGATGGGTCGGTAGTTGGAGGGTGAAGGGGAGTCAAGGATAGGTTTTTTAAGGATGGGGGAGACAAGAGCCTGTTTAAAGGGGGAGGGGAAGAAGCCGGAGGAGATTGATAAGTTAAAGAGGTCGGCAAGATGAGGGCAGGTGGAGAGAGAGAGACTGGAGAAGATTAGAGGGGATGGGATCAAGTGAGCAAGTTGACGGAGGGGATGACAAAAGAAGTGAGTGGATTTCTTCAGCTGAGGTAGGGATGAAGGTAGACATTGGTGGGTGGTTAGGGAGGAGGTGAGAGGGTGGAGATGGAGGTGGAGGAATAGTGACGGTAGAGCAGATGGATCTCCTGATGAAGTCAATCTTGGAAGTGATGAAGGTGGCAAAGTCAGAGGCAGAAATAGAGAGAGGGAGGGGGGAGGAGGGTGGAGAGAAGAGAGTTGAAGGTGGCAAAGAGGCGACGGGGGTTAGACGATTGGGAGAGAATGAGGGACTTAAAGAAGGATTGCTTGGCAAGGGCAAGGGCAGAGCTAAAAGAGGAGAGCATAAACTTGAAGTGGAGAAAGTCCGCAAGGGAACGTGATTTCCTCCAGAGGCGCTCTGCAGTACAGGAGCATGTCTTTAGGAACCGAGTGAGCGGGGAGTGCCAGGGTTGGGGGTTGGTGCGGCGCAGAGAGATAGAGGAGAGAGGGCAGGTAGCATCAAGGGCGGAGGAGAAGGCATTGTTGTAGAGTGGGGTGCGAGGAGGGGATCAAGGGAAGAGGTGAAAGACACAACATCAATGGAGTTAAGGTTCTTACGGGAGAGAATACATTTGGGTGACGGTGAAGGAGAGAGGGAGAAGGAGATAAGATGATGGTCAGAGAGGGGGAAGGGAGAGATGGAGAAGTCAGACAGGGAGCCTAGAAGGCCTAGAAGGTTGCAGGAGTTGGAGATGAAGAGGTCATGGATGACAGGGAGTTTGTTACAGATGGATCTGGCATTCCACAGAGTGCAGGAGAATGGAAGAGAGGGAACAGGAGTGATGTGGATTAGATTGGAGTGGTTGCAGGTGCGAGTAAAGGCCCGGTGGAGGGGGGTGGGATGTGGATGGGGGGTAAGGGGGGGTATGGGAAGGGAAGGGGAGTCTGATGGAGGAGTGGGAGAGGGTATGGGGTGAGTAGGATGAGTGGGGCGGTAGAAGGTGTGAGAGAGGAGGGAGGGGGATGGAGAGACAAGGGCTAGAGAGTAGGAGGGAGGCACAAAAGGCAAGAATAACTGGAGAGAGATTCTTAAGAAAAGAAACATGTGCAAAATAATAAAAAGCGTGAATATCAAATTAAAATATTTCTGCATAGAGCAACGTTATTAGAAGTCCCAAGCAGTCACCAGAAAAATATACCAGTTTGCCACATGTCATGTGATGATCTTAAAATTGAGGTGTCTGTTTTCCCAGGGAAATAAAGCAGATGCAGTGTCTTTGGATGCTGGTGATGCGTATACTGCCGTCAGAAATTTTGATTTGTCAGTAGCAGCAAAGGAACAACATGCAGAAGGTATCCATTGGGACTGGGAACTGTATACTTTTTACAGCCATGAGAAGGACTTAAGCTAAAACTAATGTTCTATGCAGGGAACTGTGTGTTTTCAGTGGCTGTTGCCCCTAGGGGTACCCTGAATGTCCGTCAATTAAAAGGAACTCGCTCCTGTCACAGTGGAGCTCGGTGGACATCAGGATGGAATATTCCTTTGGGGTTCTTGCTCTCTAGGAACCTTCTATACTGGGATGAAGAGCAACCACTAGCTAAAGGTATGCATAAGAAATGCACCAAATAATCTCATAGCACTGATCTTATTAAGCACTGACATAGAGCACAGAGATTCTCATTTCTCATTTAGACAAAAATGTGGCAAGAATAACATAATCATTTAAGGTTATTGGGGTTTTAAAACAGTCCATTTAAAAATGATGTATGTTCCTTCTGTATTATTTGTGTTTCTTATAATGTGCAGTGACCAAAGGATTCTTGCAATCCCAGAGATCCTGATCTAGTTAATTACAATAGAACTCACAGTTTTAGAGGGTTAGGTGGAGTTCCATCTATTTAGAGCATGGAATGGTAATGGGTGATACCTTTTATAATAGCAGGCCTTCTCTAAAGAGATATCAACCCTGCAATGGTGGTCAGCTATGGGCTGCTGTCCACTGAATTGTTGGTATTGACACTATTAGCCTTCCTTATGATGCAAACATGCCTGGGTTGTTTAATGCTTGAGCTGGTTGAGGATCTCAATGTATTTTGCATGGAAATAGTTTTATAATTAGAGTACAGCACTATGATATTTTCAAAAAGTTAGAAAAAGATTAATAGATGGTTAGTATTTGTTGTTTTGTGCTTGGAAGTAGTTTAGCCTTATTTAAAGAGTATGACAACACCTGATCTTCACCAGATCTGAACTGGTGCTTAACCTTAAGTGATTAAAAAATGGTTGTTCCTCTTCACTTCTCATTCCATTGTTTTTCTACAGAATAATATCTTGTTGCTGCACTGTTTCTATCTACATCAATTTGCCTTTACTCATGCAACCTGCACTTTTCTCTGAATACTGCTCTATTGTTCTACAAACCTTTTGTCATTGTTCTTCAGTCTAGATTTATCATTTTGTAAATTACTTTCTGCATCTCTTTACTTTTATCAGTTGTCAGTGATTATTTCAATGCCAGCTGTATTCCTGGAATCGGAGTCTCCTCCCCAAGCTTGTGTGAACTGTGCCAGGGATATAGATCCTATGTTCGGGAAAAAAATCACTTCTGTGAAACCAGCAGCAATGAACCATTTTTTGACTCTGATGGGGCCTTCAGGTATGATATTATAAATGGTTGATTATAGATAGCATGAGGCTATTTTGTTTTTTGTAATGGACATGGGTATATGTGTTGGTTTTTAGGTCTAAATGATGAATTTTGTCATTTACCATATGCTTTACAGTGCACTGCACAAAAATGTATGTATCTAAATGCTTATAGTAATCTTCTTTTTTGCCGTTATGCAGATGTCTGAAGAGTCACGCGGGGGATGTTGCGTTCCTGGATCATCTAGCTATAATGAATGTGACAGGTACACTACTATAATTTACTGGGTAGAAAAAAAAGTTCATAATAGAGTGCACTACTGCCTGACTATATCTAAAACTTAGTTTCTAATGATAGTCCGGATTCATAGTTACGTAGTTTTAAGAATTGGTACATAGATAGTGTACAGGAATGGTGCGTAGATAGTGTAAATAGCTCAATTCTTAATACAACATACGTAAGACAAAATCTACGTAACTGTGAATCCGGACCAATGTTGTTAAAATTATAAAAGGAAGAAGGAAAAAAACCTTACACAAAAATACAATTACAGAAATAAGTGTTAGTGAAAATACCGAAAAATGAGGAGAGCGCCGTGGTACATTACACTCCCATAAGCTGAAAAATGCTGGCTGTTTTCTTCAATAATGGACTACTCAAATACCTTATATGATAAATTATTCAGATCTTCTAGCCATATGTAATGGTAATATAAACAAAAAGCAATCAGGTGCTTTTGAAGCTATCAACTGAGTGGTCCTATAATGAGGTGTACATCTAAAGTTCACTGTCCTAAAATATCTATACTGCATACCCATATATTAACAGCAGCCTGTACTTAATCCATAATAACATAGGCCCAGATCCAGAACAACGCTTGTGAGCGAATTTACGCGTAGCGGAGACGTAAAATCGCCTTTTGGTAAGTACTGCGCATGCGCACCATAGAAAATACGCTCAGTAACGTAGCGTAATTGTGAACGTATGGGCCATTCACGTATGTGTCACGTAAATACTTACGTGTGGGCGTGCCAATTTTACGTGAGTCCAAAATACGTCTGAAATACATTAAGTAGGCGGGGGTTTGTATTTAAAGTGTACAGTATGGGCGTGCTTAGCTTCGTAAATACGTGTTGCCTATACATACGTGTGCGGATCACTGCGGTTACGTTGGCAAAAGTTAAGGTAGGGTTTGGAAAGCGTATCTTGACAAAATACGTATGTTCAAGGGGTGTGCCAAGGGGAGTGTATAGAAGTTACGCACGTGAAAATACGCTATGCGAATAAACGTACGGCAAATGTAGTTCTGGATCTACCCCATAGACACTGGGAATGGGATATTATACAGTGACACCAGGGGATGTGTGTGACTGGAGAGGTGACTGCTGGGAATGGGATATTATACAGTGACACCAGGGGATGTGTGTGACTGGAGAGGTGACTGCTGGGAATGGGATATTATACAGTGACACCAGGGGATGTGTGTGACTGGAGAGGTGACTGCTGGGAATGGGATATTATACAGTGACACCAGGGGATGTGTGTGACTGGAGAGGTGACTGCTGGGAATGGGATATTATACAGTGACACCAGGGGATGTGTGTGACTGGAGAGGTGACTGCTGGGAATGGGATATTATACAGTGACACCAGGGGATGTGTGTGACTGGAGAGGTGACTGCTGGGAATGGGATATTATACAGTGACACCAGGGGATGTGTGTGACTGGAGAGGTGACTGCTGGGAATGGGATATTATACAGTGACACCAGGGGATGTGTGTGACTGGAGAGGTGACTGCTGGGAATGGGACATTATACAGTGACACCAGGGGATGTGTGTGACTGGAGAGGTGACTGCTGGGAATGGGACATTATACAGTGACACCAGGGGATGTGTGTGACTGGAGAGGTGACTGCTGGGAATGGGGTATTATACAGTGACACAGGGGATGTGTCTGGCTGATGACTGTATCATTGTGTGTGTCAGGTTCCTATAAGGTGTCAGGATGTTGCTGTGTATTTCTCCATGGAGGAGTGGGAATATGTAGAAGGAAACAAAGATCTCTACAAGGACGTCATTATGGAGAATAACCACATCGTAACTTCACTGGGTAAGATTAAACTTTTACTTGTTGTAAACAAGAGATCAGGTTTAAGGGGGACCTAGATAAACCTGATCTCCGATTTAAAAAAAAAAAAAGATATAAAGAATGTATCAGTCACTATGTGTATCCTACAGATGGATCCAGTAGAAGAAATATCCTGGAGAGATGTCCCCATTCTTCCTATTCACTGGATTATAAAGTAGAATATAAAAATATTGCACAGGATTATCAGGTAGATGGAACTGAGTTTCCTATCAAACACTAAAGTGACTTTGTGCTAAATAAGTCTCTTTTTGAGATAGTATTATGTTTTATTGTAATTCGTTGATATTTGTTTACTGTTTAGGGTGTTGAAGTGGATGACAATAAGTTTGATCCTGTAGATGGAGAACAGAAGATGTACATTAGTATTGATCAACAGTGCAAGGAGGAAGGAATCCCTAGAGACACAAGTGAGTAATAAACACTAAGGTCCGTATTCAGAGATTCGTTTTAGCGGCGACCTCCGTGCGTATTTTTAGGTACGTTTCAACTGTTTATGCGTAGTCATTTTTTGTACGCAGTTCACGTAGACTTTCCACGAGGATGTCCATTGCGGACGGACGGACGGAAATGCATTGCAAGCGGACATGTCAAGCGGGCGTAGGTAGATACACTCGGAAGTCGATCGTAAATATACGCACCTAGGAATTTAAATAGAAAATGGCAGGGGGGAGGGGCATTTAAATGAAGGGAAGTGGACGCGATTACAAATATATGCACGGATGGAGGACAAATAAGCTCCTAAGTGGCAGCGGAAAGTTAATGCCAGTCTATGGAGGCGGAAGTCTCCGAGATGAAGGATTAGCAAGGGGAGTGACTGGGGATTTGGTGGGTGTAACTTGCTCCGTAGGTGCGTATATTTGTGCTCCGATCGCAGCACGGAAGTCTGAATATGGCTCTAAATGGCAGCAAAAAAAAAAAAATTCTCATCACATTGGTACAGAGTCACACTTAAGTGTAACATCCGTTGGTGTATTACGTCCCACCCCCGTATTTAGGTGCCTAATGGCACTACAGTACCTTATCTTCCCATGCATATTTTCCCTCTTAGGTAGGGAAAATACACACGGGCATTGCCAACCCTTTCTAATGTTGCCTAATCTTCGACTCTGCTGAGACTCTACTGAATCCTGTAGCATGCATTAAAGCATTAATTAATTAATTGCAAGTAATTCCCTTGAAGACACACTTATCTCAATTATCTCAACTATATAATCATAAATAATCATTTAAATCCATTTATATAACAGATGGACTGAACACTGGGAGCACATCAGAAGGGTCTCCAGATTATAATATCATACAGGATTCTTCAGAAGATTCTACTAACCAAAAGATTCACCTAGAGCCCTCATTTGAGTTTTCAAAGAAGTGTTCACCTAAAAACTCAGATATTACAATACTTAATAAAGATTATGTAAGTAATAAATCATACAAATGCTCTAAATGTTGTAAATGTTTTTCAAAGAAAGCAAATCTTATCATACATGAGAGAACTCACAGAGGGGAGAAACCATTTACAGGTTCTCAAGGTGGGAAATGTTTTCGAAAGAAATCATCTCTTGTTAAACATAAGGGAAGGTATATAGGTAAAAAAACATTTCAATGTTCCTTATGTGATAAAGATTTTACACGGAAGTCAACCCTTGTTGAACATCAGAGAATTCACACAGGGGAGAAGCCATTTGTATGTTCTGATTGTGGAAAATCATTTTCACGAAAATCGAATCTTTTTAGGCACAAGATTAGTCATGCAGGTGAAAAGCCTTTTTCATGTTCAAAATGTGGAAAATGTTTTACAATGAAAGCATCTCTTAACAAACATCAGAAAGGCCACATATGTGAAAAGTCATTTCCTTGTTCTGAATGTGCGAAACTTTTTGCACGGAAAACAGATCTTGTTAGACATATGAGAAGGCACATCGGTACACAGACATTTCCATGCCCCTTCTGTGATAAATATTTTACACAGAAATCAACCCTTGTTGAACATCAACTGATCCACACAGATGAAAAACCATTTTCATGTTCTGATTGTGGGTTACGTTTTATAAGCAAATCAAATGTTATTAAACACATGAACACTTATACATGTAAAAAGTCATTTGCATGTTCTAAATGTGATAAATATTTTACACGAAAATCAACACTAGTTGTACATCAGAGAATTCACACGGGAGAAAAACCATATTTATGCTCTGAATGTGGGAAATGCTTTACACAAAAATCACATCTTGTTAATCATCAGAAAGGCCCCAAATGTGAAAAGTTTGTTACCTGTAATGAGTGTGGCAAAAGTTTTACACAGAGACTTCAGCTTATTAAACATCAGATAATTCACACACATGAAAAGCCAGCTGTGTGTTTGGAGTGACCAAAACATAAATTAAAAAAAAGATGTTCTTATTAAACACAGGCTGTAATAGGATGGTGTCGCTGCTGGTCACAAGTTGTTACAGGGTGATCCCTGAACGCACAATTATTGATAGCAGGAAGATGGTTTACTCCTTCTTGCAGCCCAAGTAGAAAGAAGGACTAATAAACGGTAGTGCACAGTATTAGACAGGTTACAATGCAACCATGGGACTGTATTCACAGATCTGTTTTCACGTGGAGTTGCGTGTGTATTTTTAGGTATGTTTTAATTGCGCATACGTAATAACTTTATTTACGTCAGTTACGTAGAATATACGCACGCACGTGCTTTAGGCGCGGACATGTAAATCGCACTTGGGGACATACATACGGAGGGGCGGGGTTGAAATACGTACTTGAAAATTTCCATGAAAGTGAGTGGGGGAAGGCATTTAAATTGAAGGGGCGGCTATAAAGAATCACACGCACAGAACACATATCCGCACATAAGTACAAACGTAAACTTAGAGGTGCTCTATGGAGGTGTAAGTCTACGATTGCACGGCCATGAAAGGGGAGTGTTGTGGGTGTTGGTGGTGTCGGCTTGCTACGTGCGTGCGTATAATTGCGTACTTTTATAAAACACAACTCTGAATACGGTCCATGGCCCTTCTTATACATTCAAATATCATACCACAAGAGGAGGTTATTAATTCCCCTATTCCTTGACACCAATCAGTATTTAATTAACTAATTAACATGGTAGTGTTAAACATTCACATATCACAGGACCAGACAGAAAATTAAATTTAGACCTATTCCTTTAGATAAGATTCCTCTGAATTAGAGCCCCAAATGTTGTGATGTAAAACCTTTAACTCCTTACAGCTTAAATAACATATCAGAGACTCTCTGACCATATAACTGTGGACAATGGGCCAGATCCAGAGTTACGCCGCCTGCCATATTTACAGCGGGCAGCTGCGTAAGAACGGCAGAAATGGCTCAGGGAGCCATGGATCTGACGTCCCTAACTACAGCGTAGTTACGGACGAAGGGGCGGGCAGCTCCGTGTCTACGCTGTAGTTATGGAAACTAGGCGGGGGAGGGGGGGTAATTAGGAGGGGAGGGCTGGGTTAGTCATAGTACGCTCCTGTGTCCCAAAGGCTGCACATGTGCCGGCTGAATTTAGGGTAGGCTTCAGCCGGCGTAACTGTGTGTAACTACACTCACACAGGGGGAGTGCGCCAGAGCTACGCTGGTCGTACTTACGGCCAGCGTAGCTCTGGATCAGGCCCAATTACCTATTTTCAATACCTTAGAAATATATCATAACATTGGAGATATTTATTGGAAACACTCATAAGTGCTGGAAGTTCAACCTTGGAATCGAAAAGACTGTTTCATTAGAATAGATTGTTTTATGTCGTTGGAGGATCTCCCATTGGCCTAGCCCACATGACACTGAATATACTGCTACCTGGTTCCACTGGCTAATGTTTAGACTGATGCCGTATTACCTCACTGTTATTGGCACTAAATGGGACTTCCCTCACTGCTATCTGTAAGGATTTTTGTATTATGGATGCTTAACCAACTCCTATAAAGTGACTACCTTCACATATGTTTCTCTTCCACCCACATATTTATCTTTTTATTTCATTATTTCTTTATTGTATTATTTCTTTATTTTGTATTGTTTATTAAGGTAACAGCTGTGAGAGATTCTAAATAACAGGTGCAGTAGTTTTATAAATTGACTTTAACAGGAAACCTGTAACTTGTCTCTTTTGTCAAATAAGACGTGTATTTAAATTTTTTCCTGTGTACAATGTTGTGTTACATAAATAAAGATTTAATAAAAAAAAAAAAAAAAAAACAAAGCCGCAGATGTGAAAAATGTTACTGGCTCTGCGTGTGCTGAATGTTTTAAACGGAAATCATCTCTTCTTAAACATTCCAAAGGCTGCACGTGTGAAAAGCGTGTTAAAAGCTTGTTATCTGCTCTGAGCGTGGGAATAGTTTTGCACATAAATTTCAGCGTATTAGATATCAGAGAATTCACACAGGTAAAAAAAAAACATGTGCGTGTGTGTGTGTGGAGTGTCCTAATTGTTTTACTTTTAAATCAGATTTAAACATCCATTAATAAATACACAAATAATGGTTCAGATTTACAGTTACATAGTTTTCGTTTTAAGTACGTTCTTTTAAGAATTGAGAAACTACACATGCGTATTAGCTTATTTAAGCTATCTACATACCATTTCTGTGCGTAGATTGCGTAATCCAATATTATTAAATGTCTATTATTACAACTCAAAGATTTAGCAGTCACTATAGGGTCGTTTTTGCTTTTGAAGTTGATTAAAATTTGCAGAGATGGAACATTTATATGATCAGCAGCAAAGGCACAAACTGAAGAAAAACTGTCCCACTTGGTACAAAAAGGGGACAAAAGCTTTTTTAGGTATATAAATGAAAGGCGAAAAACAAAGGAGGGTATCGTAAGTGAAAGGGCTATGGCATATCATCTTAACTAAGTATTTCTGTTCAATATTCACAAAAGAAAGAGAGGGGAAGGGTCCACTTTTGAATGGGAAGACTATTAATACAATGGGGGCAATTACTACTACTTTCACTGAGGAGCAGGTATTAAAAGAACTTTCAAAATTGAAAGTGGACAAATCAATGGGACCAGATGGGATACATCCGAGGATACTAAAAGAGCTTAGAGGGGTGCTGGAAAAACCATTAACTGAATTATTCAATCAGTCACTAATAACTGGGGTAATTCCAGAGGACTGGAAAATAGCAAATGTCGTCCCTCTACATAAAAGTGGAAGTAGGGAAGAAGAGTCAAACTACCGACCAGTGAGTCTAACATCAATAGTAGGGAAATTGATGGAAAAACTGTTAAAGGAACAAATTGTACAGTATCTTAAATCCAGTAACTTACAAGATCCCAAGCAGCATGGATTCACTGGGGGAAGATCATGTCAAACAAATCTTATTGAATTTTTTGACTGGGTCAGTAAAGTATTAGATAAAGGGGGAGCTGTAGACATAGCTTATCTAGATTTTAGCAAGGCTTTTGACACTGTGCCACATCGAAGACTGTTAAATAAGCTGGAAACTTTTGGGTTGGACTTAAAGCTAGTTGCATGGATACAATCTTAAAGCAAGGTAGTCGCTTCTGGTATATTAAACTAGACACTGTGTTAGAAGAAATGGATTTTACCAGGTAAGAAACTGATCTTTACCACAAAAGAACTAAATACAAAGAGCCTGATCCAGACCTCCGCCCGCCACCATAGTTACGGAGGGCGGATGCATAAGATCGGCTGTTTAGCTGATTTGTGCATTCGCCGGGCAGATGTTGCCTAGTTTAGGATCGAGCGTCCCTTAGTCTAGCGTAATTACGGTGGAGGGGGCGTGCCAAGCCTACTCTCACCGTAATTACACTAGACTTGGGGGAGGTAGGCGGGGGGAGGTAGGGAGATGGGGCAGGGAGGGCAGTGTTTAGAGATTACACCCCGGGTCCGGGCTTAATTACACTTTGTTACGCCGGCTGAAGTTAGGGTAGCCTTCAGCCAGCGTAACAGAGTATAATTACGGCCGGACAGGGGGAGTGCATGCAGCTTACGCTGTGCGTTAGTAAGCACAGCGCAGCAGTGTAGGTCTGGATCAGGCCTAAACGGTTTATGATTATCACGTTAGTGGATGATCTATCAGTAGTAGGTCAGGAAAACATCACCACAGTGAAAGAACTTTTAAAACAAAAGTTGAAATGAAAACATCTAGGACCTGTAAATAATTGGACGTGAGAGTTGTACAAGATTTAAAAGCTGTAACTAACAATAGTCCAGCAAATCTACATTGAAGCAATACTTATCAAATATGGGATGTTAGACCCAAAACCAGTGTGCACTCCCATAGATAAAAGTATTCAACTTACTAAAGCAGAGTCTCCAACTATTACTGAAGAGATGAAGGAAATGAAAGATACACCCTACCGAAATGCTATAGGAAGCATTATGTATCCAAACATTGGAACAAGTCGAGTCGAGTAAGCCAGTTTGCAGTTAACCCAAGGAGATACCATTGCATTGCTGTAAAGAGATCCCTATGTTATTTAGAGGCACAAATTCTTTAAAATTAAAGTACTTCAAAATGCATCCAACTTTAATAGGCTACTGTGATGCTTACTGGGTAGCAGATGAAGGTGATAGGTGTTCCTATACAAGATATATGTTCATGTTGTCAGGAGCAGAGGTCGCCTGGACAAGCAGAAAAAAACTGACCATTACCTTATCTAGTACTGAGACACAGTACACGGCACTCACTGAAGTAGCCATGTCCTCTATTACTGGGCTGTAAAAAAAAACATGTCCTCCATAAATAAAATAAAAAATCTGTCACCCCTTAATAAAATAAATACACATGTCCTCTGTTTCTATAATAAATAAATGTCCTCCGTTTCTATAATAAATAAATGTCCTCCGTTTCTATAATAAATACACATGTCCTCCGTTTCTATAATAAATACACATATCCTCCGTTTCTATAATAAATATACATGTCCTCCGTTTCTATAATAAATACAAATGTCCTCCGATTCTATAATAAATACACATATCCTCCGTTTCTATAATAAATAAATGTCCTCCGTTTCTATAATAAATAAATGTCCTCAGTTTCTATAATAAATAAATGTCCTCCGTTTCTATAATAAATAAATGTCCTCCGTTTCTATAATAAATACACATATCCTCTGTTTCTATAATAAATACACATGTCCTCCGTTTCTAAAATAAATACACATGTCCTCCGTTTCTATAATAAATACACATGTTCCCCGTTTCTGTAATAAATACACACGTCCACTGTTTCTGTAATAAATACATGTCCTCCGTTTCTGTAACACATACACATGTCCTCCGTTTCTGTAATAAATACACATGTCCTCCGTTTCTGTAATAAATACACATTCCTCTATTTCTAAAAGTTAAAATCCTGTCCCCCATTGTGTAAATGCACATTAATGTCCCCTGTTTTTGCCCACTATTATGTATTATAATAATGTGTGTAAACTAATAAAAATATTTGGACTACTCACATTTCTGAATGCTTCTTATATCATTCTTGCTTAAAGTTATGCGGTGATTGCTCCCTTCTATCTGGGGACCAGACACCTGGCAAAAAGCTGCTTCTTTTGGCTCCCTTCAATAATGACAGCCTGTCACTACAGCTCCCGTATTTCTACCCTCTGATGAGACTAATTTTAAGCTATATCAATGTGATTGAGCTTAAAAAAATCGTCAGACATCGCTGGGGATTTGAAATTACCAGCATAAAATCGCCCCTTTGTAATTGCAGCAATTTGGCTACCCAAATTGCCAGAAAATTACGGCGGTGGGCGGCAATTTCAAATCACAGCCTAAATCACCCTTTAGTAAATCTAGCCCTTTGTGTGAAGTATAAATGAACTTATTGTTTAATCCTCTGTTTTCGATGGCAGGTATTGTACTTTACATTGCAGAAGATTATTAAAACTTGCAATGCTAATGTATATATATATATATATATATATATATATATATATAAGCTCAGAGACAGCCCTAAGCTAGGGGGAGTGTTTGAGATAGCAGACTTTGTGCTGTCTCTTTAAGGGTTGATTACAGCTATTACATCAGGACTAGGCTGTCTAATCTGTTCGTTTCTCTTTAGGTGAAACCTGATACATTTGCTGTCATTGCACACTGTGCATCTACTGTATATAAATTGTATCCCAAATATTACTATTGATATCCAGTGCATGTTATATTTTATAGAAACCAATTTTACTGTGTTTCTAATAAAAAAGCAACTTGGTAAAGCCTTTTACTTAATCATTGTAAATTAACCATATCAACTGTTATTACTCTGCTTACACATTATTTAACTGGTTATAAAACTATAGCCATCCCACCATGTTTGTTTTTTTATTCAACAGAAATCGGAGCAGCGCGTTTTACCATATAGAAATATAGTCTGTCTGGCTTGGGAGATGTTATGGAGGAGTTTCTCAAAGCTTTCAAAGTGACCATCTGGTATATGTATGATTATTGGGATAGCAGGGCCCTGTTTTCACAGGAAGCCCCTGTAAATAATCACATTTTGATGGACTGTGCAGCTTTTCAATTTTTATCACTATCGCTGACTATCTCTGTACATTTAATATGTCTAGACACATATACAAAGGGTAGAACTGGATGGCTGGGTACACATACTAGGGGTAAAAGTAGATGGCTGGGTACTCATACAAGGGGCAGAATTGGATGGCTGGGTACACGTACTAGGGGTAAAAGTAGATACAAGGGGCAGAAATGGAGGATGAACGCCCACACAAAAGGCAGAAATGGAGGCTGGACACTCATACAAGGGGCAGAAGTGAATTCTTAGGCACCTAAACAAGGTGCAGAAATGAATGTCTAGGAAAATATACAAGGAGCTGAGCTGAAGGGCACGGGTGTGGGTCCCCACATGGAAAATCTGATTTTTGAAAAATCATATTCCTTTCGATTGCATATGCCTCTATGAGGCATAGCAATCGATCCACGTAGCACAGAAAGCTCTGTGGTGCGAAAAGTAGTAAAAAAAATTGTCCCCCACTCCATTCTCTAATTCTTACCCTAAGCCTCCCCTCTTACTACCCTAACCCTCCCTTCCTGGCAGCCTGACCCTAACCCTCCCTTCCTGGCAGCCTGACCCTAACCCTCCCTTAATTACAGCCTGACCCTAACCCACCATCTCCCAAACGGCATACTCACCCATTCATTATAAAAAAGTATAAAAAGGTAAGTATTAAAAAATGGGACTTTCGGATGTCCCATTTTCGGCAATAAGATCTTCTTAGTGGGGAGTGTAACCGGCTGGGCACATATAGATCTTATTTAATATATATGTATATTTATATGTGGCAGAGGCCCCTACAAATCTTAATCCGGTCCTGGTTACCTGTATACTGGAAATAGTAAGTAGTTTCTTCTGACGATTTGGAACATGTAGATGTGCTATTTGTGAACTTTATGCAAGAAAACATTTAAATATTTTGAAAAAAAAAAATTAACGTGTACAAACTAATGAAGATGAAACTCTCTTATTTATTCTGACATAAGACTGTCAGTTTCACAGATTTTATTAGTATCATGATTAAAATTCAATGACTAAGCTTTTATTAATACATTATGAATCTGTAAAAGGAACAGCTGGTAACAATGGAAACTGTTTGTGTAACAGTTTGCTATATATAAGAATTTCAGTTTAAACACATATAGTTTGAAGTTTAGTGTCAAAACTTTGAATAGCTCTTTCTATCCAGATTTCTATGTAATTTATCATTTACTATCAAAATAGGAAAATATTTTTATTTTATATTTTTTTTCTCTGTGACTTCTCGTTATATGAATATTTTTCTGTGTAACACAAATCCTACACTCAGTGCACAAATATTTCTTTTTCACTTGTAAAAATTATCTCTCATGTTTAACACAATCAGATTTCTTTGAAAAACATTTATCATACTCAGAACATGGAAATGGTTTCTCAAATATGAGACTTTTCCTATAATTAACAAGACTTGATGCATGTTTTCAATATTTCCCACATACAGATCATTGAATGTGCAACACACCTGTATGAACAGCCTGCTATCTTATTTATTTATTAATGAGCTATTATATTTATATAATACCATCATATTATGTAGCGCTTTAAAACTTGAATCAATTATTAAAAACAAGACTAGGTAGTAACACACAGATTGGTTAGGTAACAAGGCCCTGCTTGCAAGTTTACAATCTATAGGAGATAAGACTTGATTTCTGTGTAAAACATTTTCCAAATTAAGAATATGAAAATTGTTTAATCACTTATGAATAGCAAGATCTGATGTCTGAATAAACCCTTTTTCACAATCAGAACATGGAAAAAGCTTTTCAGTTGTAATGATTTCCTGGTGCTAAACATTTGCTGTAATCCAAACACGAAAATTGATTCTCAGCTATTATTTCTCTGATTCTAACAAGATCCGATATCCTAGTAATGTGATTCCAACACTCCGCATGAAAAGGGTTTTTGTGCATTATTTTGTAAAGATATGATTCATGTGCAAAATATTTCCCATATTCAAAACACGAAAAAAAGGTTTTTTACCAGAATAATTATCTGCTGCTTACTAAGGACTGAATTTTCTGTAAAACAATTTCCAGTCTCAATGTAAATATGGCTTTGCACCTGTGTGAACATTAATGTCCAATAAGAGATACTGTATGTGCCTAACAGTTCCCACATTCAGAACATGTAAATGGCTTCTCACCTGTGGGAAGTTTCTGATGCTTTTATTTGTTTTAAACATTTTCCACAGTCTGAACATGAATATAGCTTCTCCTCAATGTGGGTTCTCCTATGTTTTACAAGACTTGATGCAAATTTAAAACATTTACCACATTCAGAACATGGAAAAGGTCTCTCACCTGTGTGAATTCTCTGATGTTCAATAAGATTTGATTTCTTTGAAAAACATTTCCCACATTCAGAACAAGAAAAAGGCTTCTCCCCTGTGTGAACTACCCGATGTTCAATAAGATTTGATTTTTGTGTAAAACATTTACCACAGTCTGAGCATGAAAATGGTTTCTCGCCTGTGTGGATTCTCTTATGTCTAACTAGACTTGATGCATATTTAAAATATTTACCACATTCAGAACACTGATGTGGATTCCCACTTGCATGAACTTCCTGATGTGCAATAAGATATGATTTCTTTGAAAAAGATTTCCCGCATTGAGAACATGGAAATGGCTTCTCACCTGTGACACTTCTCTGATGGCTTACAAGGCTTGAATTCTTAGTAAAATGTTTTCTGAAATCAGAACATGAATTTGGTTTCTCACTTATGTGATTTCTTTGATGTTTAGTAAGATCTAATTTATGCACAAAACATTTTCCACACTCAGAACATGAAAATGTCTCCTCCTCTGTACATATCTTCTGAGGAGTCCAGAGATTTGCATTCTGGGTAACACATTTATCAAGTTCAGGAAGGGGACATATTACACCTTCACTATGAGCTGTACTATCCGTAACAATATCAGGTTTAGAAGAACATTCCTCTTTATAACATGGATGAGATGATATATTTGCACTGTGCAGTGCTGGACACATATAGGGTAAGGTAACACTGTCTTCTGGAAAATCAGGTGTAATCTTCATCACTTTTTCAGAATCTGGAGATAAGTTGAGACATTCCTCTAAGTTATTCTTTTGGTTGTATCCACCTGTTGGTAGGAAAATAGAAAAATAGATCTATCACATAAAAAAATAATTAAAATTTACAAATTTGTATTGATTTATTATTATTGCTATTATTATTATTATTACTAATAATAACGTTATTTATAAGGCACTACATGGTATCCGCAGTGCTGTACAGAGACAATAGTTACATATACAATAATTAACAGACAGGGTACAAATTTCTTAAAATAAGGAATACAATACAAGCACAATGCAATAAAACGCAGTACAAAATAACAGAACAACATGGAGGGCAAATAAAGATGCTGGATATGTGTGTAGGAGCAGATAAATAAGGGAAGAGATAGACAGTAGAGAAAAAGGTGGGAATTGATGAGGATAAGGTAGAGGGGTGATGACAGGAGTGAGGAGGCCCTGCTCATAAGAGCTCACATGCTAAGTGGGAGGGGGTGAACAAACAGGATGCACAGTGATGAAGATGGGGAAGGCAGGTAAGCTTAGGTGGAAGAAGAGTAGGACTATATCACCTATTCCTATTGTCTTGATAGATGTCAGAGTGGAATTTTATAAACCGTTCTGTCATTAAATGCTTCCTGATATAATATCTCTCTACAATTTGAAGTTCCGCCTTTTATGTTTCCTTTCATCTTTCTGTCATTACCTGTTATATCTTTCTATTTTTATACTTTCTTTACATGCCTGGTTGCTTCTGTTAGGGGTTATGCTGCCAAGATAAAAGTTCTAGGAACAGTTTACCAGTTCTCTGAGTGAACACACTTCTAGGCTAAGGAAAGAAAGCTCTAAGGTGAAAAACAATGAGCAGCTTATTAAGCTGTCCTGCAAAATGTGTATGGAGGCGCATCTATAAATCAATAAAGGAAAAGAAAGAACTGATATGTTAACGTTATTATATTCTTATTTTTTATTTATTGGATGCCCCGCAGCACCGTACAAATCACATTGTAAAAACAAAATGACAAACGGGAGAAACCACTCTTTCTGATGAACCAAGGATGAGACGGGGATGTGAGAAAGAAGGTGGGTTAGGTGGGGGATGGATAAGATTTCATGAAGAGTTTTGTGTGATCGTTTAATGATATGTAGGTTAGGGGAATAATCTGATGGATTATGGGTAGACAAAATTTCAGGCAGAGTGTATTATAAAGTAGTAAAAAGCAATTAAAACAATAAGACGTGGAGATTCAAATACAAAAATGGAAAAGAGCAAGTCAGACACCTGCCATAACGAGTAGCTAGTTATCCAAAATCTGATCAGATACAATAATACCAAGAAAACAATAAAAAATAATACAGATACAAATAATATTATAATATTATTATATATAACACACAAACAATAAATAGTTAAAAACCCACAGGTTGGTCTTAAGAATAACAGATATTAATAATACTGTATTTAATCAATTTAAAACTGCGCCAGGAAAAGGTTCTTCGTATTCACTGTTTGTCTGCAACTGTATTATCCTAAAGTATATGTAAATTTGGCTGCAATGAATATTATGTCTTGAAATAATAAGTTCCCTAGCCCGTATTCAGAGTACCGGATGTATAACATATACGTCTGGTATTTAGCGACTTATACTGCTGCGCATGCGTGCTCATTTTTTAACATAATTTACATAAGAAAAAGATATACGTAGATTACGTAAAAAAATTACTACGCATGCGCAGTAGTATAAATCGCTAAACACTCGTTATAAATCCGGTACTCTGAATACAGGCCTTTATCCCTATTTATTTGCACAGTCAGGGCAGGGGCGTTTTAAGAAGTGAGGGGGAATTGTACATGCCCCCCCCACACACCTTACCTGAGACAGGACTGTCCCGATTCACAGACCTCAAAAGGGGCGGGCCAAACTGTGCTCTAAGCTCTGCCCCTTTTTCGGTCCGTGAGTAAGGACAGTCCCACTGCAGGGGAAGGGGAGTAATTCAGCATCTATTTCTTCCCTCCGGAACATCTTAGAGGGAAAAAATAGATGTTGAATGGCCCCCCCTTCCCCTGCCAACCCAGGGTGCATGCCACAGAGCCCCCTGTGCACTGCACACCACGCGCTTATGAGTCAGGGGATGGTGTAGAGATTTCTCCAGTGACTGAACAAGGAAAATATATAATACATTTCTGTCTCCAGTGTCTATTACTCACCTGTGGGGATCTCTGTGGGGATTTCCTCGTTCTTACACTGATGATCATCCATCACATCCATTTCTTCTCCACCTTCTATATTCTCTACTTTTATATCAATCAAGAGTTCATCCTAAATATATCAATAATGACAACGAGATTAAAGAGAAAAAGATCAGTGTCACCCCCCCCCCCATCTTTACCACATCCCCCTCCCCCCCCATCTCTACAGATCACATGACTTCAAACCATTCCACCTACATGATGATCCTGCGGAGGACTCTCATTCTTCTCTGTAACCCCGGATCCATCTGCAGGAAACACACAGTTACTGGATACACGTCTTATAGGAGATTATCACATGATGTTTCTATACAGTTCTCTCATATCCAATAAATGACTGTCTCCTCTTACCCAGTGATGTCAGGATCTGGGGAGTCTCCATAATGACGTCCTTGTAGAGATCCAGGTGTCCTTCCACATACTCCCACTCCTCCATGGAGAAACACACAGCGACATCCTGACACCTAACAGGAACCTGACACACACAATGATACAGTCACCAGCCAGACACATCCCCTGGTGTCACTGTATAATGTCCCAATCCCAGCAGTCACCTCTCCAGTCACACACATTCCCTGGTGTCACTGTATAATTTCCCATTCCCAGCAGTCACCTCTCCAGTCACACACATCCCCTGGTGTCACTGTATAATGTCCCATTCCCAGCAGTCACCTCTCCAGTCACACACATCTCCTGAAAAGCTGCTATAAAAATGCTCTCAGCACAGATAGGGAACTTTTGCTATATCCCAAATATAAAAAACAAGAAACATCTGGTGATACCCCCACAGTCATTAGGTTCATAAGTGACTTCAATTGTGAAGCTAATGAGATAATTGAAATTTTGAACAAAAATCTTCACATTTTACAGGCGGATGAGGACTTGGATCAGGTTCTGGGAGACAAATTAAATGTGACATGGAGAAGGGCCAAAAGTTTACGCGACAAACTGACGCGTAGTCATTTTGTCAGACGTAGAACTAGTAATAAGACAAGTATAAAGGGCTCATATGCCTGTGGAACATGTAAAGCCTGCAGATATATGCTACAAACTCAGTCTGTTACCGACAGGTTTATTCAAATACATACAATATCTACCTTTTTAAATTGCAACTCTGCACATGTCATCTATATCCTAATATGTCCCTGTGGACTGCGATATGTAGGGAAGACTATTAGGAAATTCAAAATAAGGTTGTTGGAGCATATAGGCACCATAAAGTCTAGTAAACAAGATTCAGAAAGGTTAAAAAGTTTAACCCCTATAGCACGTCACTTCCTAAAACATCATGGGAGTGACCCTAGTGGCCTAAAGGCCTTTGTGATCGATAAAATCCAAACCAGCCTACGTGGGGGGGACACTGATAAATTACTATTACAACATGAATTAAAGTGGATGTTCTTGTTAGATACTGTCTCCCCTAAGGGACTTAATGAATATAGTACCTTCTCCCCTTTTCTATAATTGCGAACATATCTTAGGCATGCAATCCATGTGGATTGATGCAGAGAGATAACAAAAAAATTTTGGGTAGAAATATGGGGATTGAAATATTGGTTTAACGCATTGAGATTGTGACTCTGTATCTGGATTATGTTCTGAGTATTAAAAAATAGACTAAGGGATCCTACATAACAGCATATTGAATCATACAATTGTGCTGGTGGCTAAAATTCCCCTCTCTTCTCTTCTCTCTCGACAGTTTTTCATTTCTTTTCATTTTACTTTATTTTAGAAAAGTATTGGTGAACACTTTCTACTTTAAGCAATATCTTATCAGTTTTTATGATTAGAAACTGAGGTGACATGCATGTCATAATTTAAATCTCTCTAGATAATTACGACATCTTAATAGTACGTTTTAAGAATACAAGACTGTTACAACAAATTGACTTTACCTCGTTTGAAAAATAGGCCGTGGTTACTATCTCTAGGCCAATATCAACAAATAAATTGAATACAAGGATCGTTTTGTCCACTCTGTTTTTATTAGTCTGCAGATTGGTGGTTCACTGAATTTAAAATACAACCGTTATTGCTGATGATAATATATTGTATGTTTTTGATCTCTTCAGCCTTCCGGTACCTGTTTTCTAAGTGAAGCATTCGGTGCTGGAAGATAATTGGATGCTTCTCCTTTAAATATGGAGTGGAATCACACAGCTGCAGACGCTCTCTTACCCCCGAAGAAGGAGACGAAACACGTGTCGGGTAACAGGTATCCCGCGTGCACCGGGACCTGTCTCTATCGCATCAGCTTTATCCACGTCACTTGCAGACAGAGTAGGGAA
>WWET01004786.1:38284-49521 GCA_011038615.1 Limnodynastes dumerilii | reverse complement strand
ATATATATAATTTATTAAACATCCCTTTAAAATAATCAAAGAGGTGTACCAGGTAAAATTGAATCCCATAACATGATTCATCTATAACAGATGATATTACCGCTCCAGCGGATAAAACTGTCTAACAGCTCCCCAGCGTCCTGGAGTCTCCTGCGGAGTAAGAGAAGTGTGTGTAAATTAATAGAAACAGATATATGGAGAGATTGTATTTGTATGTATATGAATAGAGAGAGAGATAAGTGTGTATGTAGAGATATTTATTTATTAACAGGTTTTAATATAGCACCAGCAGATTACGTAGCGCTTTACAATAAAAACAATTAATATAAACAAGACTGGGTAGTAACAAACAGACTGGTTGGGTAAGAGGGCCTTGCTCACAAGCTTACACTCTATTAATTACACTCTATAGGACAGCGGGTTTCATACATAAGGGCTCAATGCTCTGTATGATCCAGTCACACAGCAGTTTTCATAAAAGAGGTGAGGGAATTATAGAATAGAAAGATAGAGTTTGCGGGTTTGTGTTAATAACGTAATAAAGAGGCAAGGCTGAAAGCAAAGTGGTTGTTGATATTGTAAATAAAGCTTAAGGTTGAAGAATTTGATAACCTTCTCTGAATACTGTGAATTAGAGTTTTAGCAGTTTCTTGTGAGAGATATTTTCATATTCTGGAAATGTTTTTTAGGTGTATATAACAGGATTTAAAGACAGATAATATGTGGGGCATAAAGGTCAGTTCAAACTCAAGTGTAACACCTAGGCAGCAAGCTTGAAGCATAGAGATAATTTCAACAGAAATAGAGAGATCGGGTGGGTAGCTCTTGTTGGCAGGAGGAACAGTTTTTGAAAGATTGAATTTGAGATAGCGGGGGGGGGTGGACATCCAGGATGATTTGGCAGAAAGACATTCAATTACACGGGCCAGCACGGCTGGTGATAGATCAGGGATAGGTATATTTGTGTATCATCTGAATAGAGATGATATTAAAAAGCAAATTATTTTATTAGTTGTCCAAATGAAGAGGTATAGATAGAAAAAAGTAATGGACTGAGCTTTGTGGTACTCCATCAGATAGAGGAAGGATCCAGAAAAGCAAACACTGAAAGAGCAATTAGAGGGGTATGATGTGACTCAGGAAAGGGCTGTGTCCTGAATACCTAGTGATTGTAACATTTGTATGAGGAGAGTGGTCAGCAGCATCATAAGCGGCAGAAAGATGTAGGAAAACTAAGAGAGCAGTGACTAAATCATTGACCATCTTAGTCAGAGCTGTTTTGGTGGAATGTTGAAAGCCTGGCTGAAGAGGCTCTAGAACAGGCATAGGCAACCTGCGTCTCTCCAGGTGTTGCAAAACTACAATTCCGATCAAATCTTGTCAGGTACCAGCTGTAGGTAAAGCATGCTGGGACTTGTAGTTCCACAACACCTGGAGAGCCGCAGGTTGCCTATGCCTGCTCTAGAAGATTGTGTAAAGAAAGAAAGTGAGTGAGGCGAGTGTATGCAAGTCTTTCACGCAGCTTTGAGGGGCATGGCAGCGGGGAAATGTGATAATTTGAGGGAGAATTTGGGTCTGAGTTTTGTTTTTGGAGTAACCAGCGCATGCTTCAATAAAGAGGGGAATATATGTTACAGCTATATTTATTAAAAGAAGCGAGACACATTTCTGATGTACATTTCAAGTCTTTCTATCCCAAAACTATTACATTCGCTTGAATAAATCTAAAAAAACCAAAATATTCTCCAGGAAGTTTGTAAAGGAGTGGAGTTGAGGCAAAAATTTGCACCTACCATCTGACCATGTGTAATTACCCTCGCTGTAATAATATCAACACTGCCCTATGACATGGAGATCAAGATACTTGAATGGAATACATCACTTTGGACCATGCTTGTGCCTGTGCTCCCAGACTGATCTTCCAAGATTTGCTTTCCCAATTACAAATCTCTAAAAACGCATGTGAAGTTGTAACTGCTTAATGTGTATCAGTTTGTTAGCAAATTACCTCTGGGGTAACTACTACTGATGACAATACTCATGATAGGGATTTTTTAAATTTACTCAAAACAAATGACATGACTCTTTGGAGCTCATTAAATTCTGATCGAAATATATTCTGAAAGTTACTAGATAATTATGTAAAGCAGTGTGAGGTTCAAGATTTACAATTCATAAATATAAAACTGGAATTTTTAAAGAATGTGTGATTTCTTAGCTGTTTTTATTACCAGCAGATGGATACAACCGCAGGAATACATCATATGAACGTCTTAATTTATCTCCAGATTCTGAAAAGAAAGATGATACTACACCTGAACCTCCAGAAGATAGTGTTTCAGTCACACATCCAACACTTCACAGTGCAGATATATCATCTCATCCTTGTTATAATGAGGGATATTCTCATACTGTACCTGATATTGTTATAGATAGTACAGTTCATACTGAAGATAAAATATACCTCCTTCCTGAACATGATCAATGCTTTACCCAGAATGCAAATATATTTCGCCCTCAGAAACTGTGTACAGATGGTGAGCCATTTCCATGTTCTGAGTGTGGGAAATGTTTTAAATATGCCTCAAGGCTTGTAACACATAGGAGAATCCACACAGGTGAGAGGCCATTTTCATGTTCAGACTGTGGAAAATGTTTTACACAGAAATCAGTCCTTATTAATCATCAGAGGAGCCATTCTGGGGAAAAGCCTTTTTCATGTTCTGAATGTGGGAAATGTTTTGCAAAAAAATCTAATCTAATTGGACATCAGAGAGTTCACACGGGTGAGAAGCCATTTTTATGTTCAAACTGTGGAAAATGTTTTTCTCAGAAATCAGGCCTTATTAATCATCAGAGAAGTCATTCTGGTGAAAAGCCTTTTTCATGTTCTGTATGTGGTAAATGTTTTGCAAAAAAATCAAATCTTGTTGGACATCAGAGAGTTCATACAGGTGAAAAGCCAATTCAGTGTTCTGAATGTGGGAAATATTTTAAATATGCATCAAGTCTTATTAAACATAGACGATTCCACACAGGTGAGAAGCTATTTCCAAGTTCAGACTTTGGGAAATGTTTTACACAGAAATCAAACATTGATCATAAAAGAAGTCATTCTGGTGAAAAGCCCTTTTCTTGTTCTGAATGTGGGAAATGTTATGCACATAGATCGTGGCTTATTGTACATCACAGAGTTCACACAGGCGAAAAGCCAATTCAGTGTTCTGAATGTGGTAAATATTTTAGGTATAGATCAAGTCTTGTTAAACATAGGAGAATCCACACGGGTGAGAAGCCATTTTCATGTTCAGAGTGTGGAAAATGTTTTGCACAGAAATCAAATCTTATTGACCATCAGAGATGTCATTCTGGGGAAAAGCCTTTTCAATGTTCTGAATGTGGAAAATGTTTCACACAGAAATCAGTCCTTATTAATCATCAGAGAAGTCATTCTGGGGAAAAGCCTTTTTCATGTTCTGAATGTGGGAAATGTTATGCAAAGAAATCAAAACTTATTGAACATCAGAGAGTTCACACAGGTGAGAAGCCACTTCAGTGTCCTGAATGTGGGAAATATTTTAAATATGCATCAAGTCTTATTAAACATAGGAAAATCCACACAGGTGAGAGGCAATTTCCATATTCAGACGTTGAGAAATGTTTAACACAGAACTCAAACCTTATTGATCATAAGATAAGTAATTCTGATAAAAAGCCTTTTTCTTGTTCTGAATGTGGAAAATGTTATGCACATAGATCGTGGCTTATTGTACATCAAAGAGTTCACACAGGTGAGAAGCCAATTCAGTGTTCTGAATGTGGTAAATATTTTAAGTATAGATCAAGTCTTATTAAACATAGGAGAATCCATACAGGTGAGAAGCCATTTTCATGTTCAGACTGTGGAAAATGTTTTGCACAGAAATCAAATCTTATTGATCATCAGAGAAGTCATTCTGGTGAAAAGCCTTTTTCATGTTCTGAATGTGGAAAATGTTTTACCCAAAAATCAGTCCTTATTAATCATCAGAGAAGTCATTCTGGAGAAAAGCCCTTTTCATGTTCTGAATGTGGGAAATGCTTTGCTAAGAAATCAAATCTTATTGGACATCAGAGAGTTCACACAGGTGAGAAACCAATTCAGTGTTCTGAATGTGGTAAATATTTTAGATATGCATCAAGTCTTGTTAAACATAGAAGGATTCACATGCATGAGAAGCCATTTTCATGTTCAGACTGTGGAAAACATTTTACACAGAAATCAAATCTTACTAAGCATCAGAGAAGTCATTCTGGTGAAAAGCCATTTTCTTGTTCTGAATGTGAAAAATGTTTTACAAAGAAATCAGATCTTGTTAAACATCAGAAATATCATAGGTGAAAATGCAGTTTCGGGTTGGGATTGTGGTGAATATTTTGCACAGAAATCAGTCCTTATTAATTATCAGAGAAGACATTCTGATTAAAATTCTTTTTCATGCTCTGAATCTAAAAAAGAGAAACCCTTTCCATGTTCTGATTATGAAAAGAGTTTTACAACGAAATCAGACCTTGTTAGATATATTAATCTCATGTGAGAACCCATTTCGGTATTTGGATTGCAGGAAATGTTTTACACAAAATCATCAGGGATTAAATATTGTTGAAAAGCCTGATTGAAATTTTGACTGTGGAAAATGTTTTCTTAAGATGTAAGATGTTGTAATTAATAAAAAGTGCAATTTTTATGTTCTGAATGTGGAAAATATTGTACACAGATATCAAGTCTTATTAATCTTATAAATTTAAAATGTGTCAAGTCTTGTTTTTTGGTTTTTTTCTAAATTAGAGTTCAAAATAAAAAAGGAAAACAGCGCTAATAAAGTAACAAATGTAGCTCACCACTGTTGAAATAAAACCGAGCCGCTGTATAAAATCAATCTTAAATTTGGAAGCTAAAAAAGTGTTTAGTACACATACAGTCAGGTGCATAAATATTGGGATATCGACACAATTCCCATATTTTGGGCTCTATACACCACCACAATGGATTTGAAATGAAACAAACAAGATGTGCTTTAACGGAGATGTGCTTTAATTTAAGGGTATTTACATCCAAATCAGGTGAACGGTGTAGAATTACAACGGTTTCTATATGTGCCTCCCACTTTTTAAGGCATCAAAAGTATGGGACAAACTAAACAATCCTAACTCAACCTTTCACTTTTTAATACTTTGTTACAAATCCTTTGCAGTCAATTACAGCCTGAAGTCTGGAACACACAGGCATCACTAGACGGTGGGTTTCATTCCTGGTGATGCTCTGCCAGGCCTCTACTGCAAATGTCTTCAGTTCCTGCTTGTTCTTGGGACATTTTCCCTTTGGTTTTATCTTCATCAAGTGAAATGCATGCTCAATTGGATTCAGGTCAGGTGATTGACTTGGCCATTGCATAACATTCCACTTTTTAGCCTTAAAATACTCTTTGGTTGCTTTTGCAGTATGCTTGGGTTCCATCTGCACTGCACTGTGAAGCACCGTCCAATGAGTTCAGAAGCATTTGACTGAATATAAGCAGATAATATTGCCCGAAACACTTCAGAATTCATCCTGCAGTCACATCAATAAATACAAGGGAACCAGTTCCATTGGCAGCCATACATGCCCACGCCATGACACTACCACCACCATGCTTCACTGATGAGGTGGTATGTTTTAGATCATGAGCAGTTCCTTTCCTTCTCCATACTCTTCTCTTCCCATCACTCTGGTACAAGTTGATCTTTGTCTCATCTGTCCATAGGATGTTGTTCCAGATCTGTAATGGCTTTTTTACATGTTGTGAGGATACCACTTTCACCTGGCCCAATTACTATGCCAGAAACACCTACTGGGTATCCCTTAGGGTTCTTCTAATCATTCAGGCAAACGCAGGTATAAAAACACAACAGTACTTTATTATAAAAAAACGAACACGACACTAAATCCTATCCATACACAGAAATCAATGCCAGGCAGTAACCACAGTACCTGTCCTGTTCCCCCCCACCAGTCTAAACAGCTTCATCACCTGACTCTCAACGACTGTCCTCAAGGCCACAAATACTCCCCTCTGATGGCACCACAATGCCTAGTCAGAGTCTCCTCCCAAAGTCCAAATATCCGGGTAGTCACAATGAAGATGCAGCCGGTTACCCGGATAAACGTCTTCAGGGTCCCGGCCGCTCGGCCAATGCTCTCCACCAGCATAGTGGGGTGCTGCGTCTCAGGCTCCCCAAATCCTACAGCACCAGCGAGCCTCTCCTCAGGGAGGGTAGTCTGTGGAAGTCCTTCGGTCTTTCAATGCTGGAATGCTGGTAGAGGTCTTACCTCAACACCAGCCTGGCTCAGTATTCACCCAGCCTCCCCCATCCAGGGTCCTTTTATCAAAACCCCCTTTCCCACAGTCCACATGGCCCTTCCCAAGACGTCCCTGAGGTGGGGTTACCTGTGATTGGTTGCTCCTTGCACAGGTGACAAGTGAGTCCAGGGTCACTGCATGGTGTCTCCCCTGCTGTTTAGGCTCCACTACGTCTAGCTCAGGGTTAGGTAAAGGTCTTTGATGTAGATAACCCTTTCCCTCATGTAAATGTGAGATAAGGAGCAGCCACTCCCAGACTTAACCCCTTTCAAGCTTTTTGGACCAAATTCGTCCTCCAGCTGATCAGAGCTTCCTGTCGGGAGGAGAGGTAGGGGGGATGCAGACCCTCACCTGCACTTTGAGAATGGACACCGGATAATATGAACAAACACAGCAAACAATAAAAACACACACTAACTTATAAAACACACGTAAGTCTGCAAGGTAGACCAGGGATAAAAAGTACCATGTCCTTGTGTGAAACAAGGTGCGGGTGTCTGTCGTCTTGTAGGTCCCCTCGTTTCATCACACATGTTTGGCAAACTCTAATCTGGTCTAACTGTTTTTGTGGCTCACCAATGGTTTACATCTTGTGGTGAACCCTCTATATTCACTCTTGTGAAGTCTTCTCTTGATTGTTGACTTTGACACATATACACCGACCTCCTGGAGAGTGTTCTTGATTTGGCCAACTGTTGTGAAGGGTTTTCTTTTCACCAGGCAAAAAATTCTTCTGTCATCCACCACAGATGTTTCCCGTTGTGTTCCCGGTCTTTTGGTGTTGCTGAGCTCTCTGGTGTGCTTTTTAAGAATGTTCCAAACAGTTGATTTGGCCACACTTAATGTTTTTGCTATCCCTCTGATGAGTTTGTTTTGATTTTTCAGCCTGATGGCTGACAGCTCTTTGGATAGTGACAGCTCTTTGGATCTCATATTGAGAGTCGACAGCAACAGATTCCAAATGCAAATGTCACACCTAGAATCAACTCCAGACCTTTTACCTGCTTAATTGATGATGAAATAACAAGGGAATAGCCCACACCTGTCTATGAAATAGCTTTTGAGTCGATTGTCCCATTACCTTTGCTCCCTTAAAAAGTGGGAGGCACATATAGAAATTGTTATAATTCCTACACCGTTCACCTGATTTGAATGTAAATACCCTCAAATTAAACCTGAAAGTCTGCAGTTAAAGCTCATCTTGTTTGTTTCATTTCAAATCCATTGTGGTGGTGTATAGAGCCCAAAATATGAGAATGGTGTTGATGTCCCAATATTTATGCACCTGACTGTATATTAATAATGAACAAATATAAAAAAAAAATACATGAGTGCATATATAAATTCCAGAATGCCAATGCTATTGCAATTATGAAAACAGTGATCTAAACAAAGTTTATGTAGAGGGTTTCAAGTAAAATAAGCAACCTTGAAAAGAAACAATAGTGATTCAACTTGCTACTTAAAACTAATTTGAGGGATAGTGTTAGGAACAAAAGTGTCCCAAGAGGCACAGTAGAATGGAAAAAACCAAAGTACCTTTCACTTCTGAAAGCCGTAAGTATATGTACATTAGCTGCAAATAGCAGGCAGTTGAAGAGCGGCTGGGATCCAGACAGGCCGCTTGTGATATTAGTGTACCCAATGCAGCAGACAACCATTATATCTAGCACAACAGAGGCCACACAGAGCTAAGGTATCGGGTCACCTGCAATGTAGGCGTCCACTGAAGCAATAAGAGTCGGGTGTTATACATAAAACAAATGTCAGCAGAACTACATTTGTTTTATACAGAACAGCTCTCTCCCCATATTACATATTATACTTCCACAGTCACATCATTCTCCCCACATTATATATTATACCCCTTTTTCACATCATTCTCGCCAAATTGCTTCCATCACATTCGCTTAGAGAAACAAGGACAATGGAAGTTACAATACAAATACTATTGACAATTATAAATGATTTTCAGGTAAATAATTAACCTAGTGACAACCATACAATACACACTGCACTCTAATGATCACAATGCAATACAGATTGTATTCTAGTGTCCACCATACACTACATACTGCTTCCTGGTGACTATCGCAATACAATACATTCTGTATCGAAATGACCTCCATACGATACTCATTGCATTCTAGTGACTGCCATAAAAACTCCACTCTTCTAAACAAATTATCCCATTTAGTAATTCATATAATTATTTTTTATTAATTATAATTTTTTTTTATCATATTATTGGTAGGGGTGTGTTACTTTTATTTATTATTAACAGAGAATGTAAGCTTAGAATAAAACATAAAAGAAAATAAGTTTTGTTTTGGTGCACTTTCTATGTAATTTAAAATCATTATTCATATTAAAATGAATATACTTAAGCAACATAAAAAGGGTGAAATAGTAGGGAGGTTGGCCCGTATGCGTAGTAGGTCATTTACGCAATCTACGTACCAATTATGTACGTAGATTGCATTCATGCAGTCTTTAAAGACCAGACAAAGTTGTTTAGTTAGAAAGAGTTTAGTTAGAGATATAGGGCCTGATTCAGACTTAAAAAGGTGCTTGAAATTAAGGGCTGGATCCAGACTTAGTTAAGTGCTTGAACTTAGTTACTCCTGGGCTAAACCATGTTGATTTTCGGAAGAGTCAAGTTAATTGTATTTTTTGCATGCAGGGATATATCTTTGAATTGCTTACTGCACACAGATACTGACCAGCTTTACTATCTTTAGACTTGGTATAGGAAACCTCTAAACTTTAATACTGTTTGCAACAGATAAAACATATTTCAAGCTCCTTCTTAAGTCTGAATCAGCATTTGTGGCATTTGAAGTATCCAGGTTTCAAATTAAGACTAGGTCTTATGGTGACATCTGCTTTCACAAAGTAGTCTTTAATATATCGGCTCCGCTTGTAGCAGGGTAGTATTGTGTGATCTTTCAACATCCGGAGATCCGGATCATTCAAAATTGTTGGCCACCATTTTTTCGATTCTTGTTTAATTAAGTGACTACAGTTACTAAATGTCTGTACAAAGGGTAGACGGTTAACTATGTTTGTTTTTACTTTAGGACGTAGAACTTTTCCTCTGGGGATGTAGCAAATTTTTTGTTTAATTTGTACCAGTTTTCTGTAATCGTCATGTTGGCAAAAAAATTTAATCATATCTTGCATCTGTATTTCGCATTGCGACTCTTTGGATACAATGTGGTGTACCCGCAACATCTGAGTATGGTAACCCGTACTTCAGTGGCGGTGGGTGAAAGGAATTTGCCATCAATAAATTGTTGCGATCTGTGCTCTTTTGATATAAGTTATTACTGATCTGTCCACAATGGTCAATAATACATCTAAATTGTGTATTTTCTGTTGTTGTAATTCAAATGTGAATTTGATAGGGTTACTTTTGGAATTAAGTTCCTCCATCAATACCAGGAATTGATCCACATTAGATTTCCAAATGATTAGCAAGTCGTCTATGTAACAGCAGTAAAACAAGCTGTTTTCCTGGAATCTCGGATGTTTATAAAGATATTCTTCCTCAATAGCGTTCATAAAAATATTTGCGAACGCTGTCGCCACTGAGGAACCCATGGTACATCCAGTTAACCGTATGTAGTATTGTCCATTGAACAAAAAATAGTTTTGCTTAAGAGTCTTTTCCAAAAGAGTCATATAAAAATTCACCTCTGGACCCTGGTATAAAGGGTTATCCACAATCATCTCATATATGGCCTGCAATCCCTCCCTGTGGGGAATAGACATATACAGACTACAGGCATCTGCTGTAATAAGTGTGGCCGTAGCTGGAATAATAGATAAATCATTTAATTTCATCAATAGGTCCGTAGTATTTCTAATAAAGGATCTGGAAATTTTCACACAAGCCTGTAAATGATGATCCAAGAATTTAGCTGTATTATAAAATACAAAACCCCGGGCCGATATTATCAGTCTGCCGAGGGGCGATTGTAAATCTTTATGCACTTTAGGAACTGTATATTGTACTGGTCTAATTGGATAATCAGTGGTAACATATTTCTTTAGATCATGAGATATTAGTTGTTTATCAAATGCTTTTTGTAAAGTTGTGTCCAATTCCAATTTAAAATCTTGTGTGGGGTCTTCGGATAATTGCTGATATACTGTAATATCCGAAAGTTGACTTACTCAATATATGTTAATCTGTCCTGGGCCACCACGGAGCCCCCCTTATACGTAGGCACATATGAAAGGCCTTTATTAAGAACTGTTAGATGCTCTTTCGAGAGCTGTTTGGAAGAGAGATTTAAAACTAGTGGTTCTGTGTTGGACCCCTGCTGCCTCTTGCATTGGCCACCCCTCCTCATATACCTTGATCCCCGTGTCCTTTCGGCGTGGGTTCTTACCCCTAAAGGGGGTCTTTGATGTGGAGCTTGGGTTAGAGCATCGGTTCTCAAACTGTGGGTCGCGACCCCAGAGTGGGTCGCGTCCACATCTGCATGGGGTCGCGACCAGGGCTGCCATCAGGGTGGGACTGCCGGGCCTAGTGTCCCGGGCCCGGACAGAGAGGGGGCCCGGGATAGCCCCAGACCTCCTCTCTGTCCTGCCCAGGACACTAGTAAAATAAAAAAAAATGCAGCATTTAAATTTTGTTGGCAGAGGTCTGAATGCATATCAGACCTCTGCATTACCCTTCCGACGGTCCGCGGGCCCGTGGCATTCTGGGTGATGATGTCACGATGTGTGACATCATCACGTGGTGCAGCTAGTCGGACTTCCGAGGGGCAGGGAGCGCGCTGTGGAGGAAGAGGTGAGTAAATGTTATGGGACTCCTGTGGGGGGGGGTGGCGCCTGATGTTAAACTTA
>WWET01004786.1:24270-34911 GCA_011038615.1 Limnodynastes dumerilii | reverse complement strand
ATATATATTAGGCGCCCCTAAACGGTAGATGGCGCTCTACCCAATAGCCTCTTAATATAACAGTACTGGTATAAAGTCTCAAAAATATATATTACTAATAATGATGAAATAAGTCCAAATGGTACAATACAGTATAAATAGAATCCCGATTGTTCAGGGGCTGCCGTCCTTAATGTTCTCCGTGTGTTCCCACGGATGTAAACTGGAAAATAGAGGTGAGAAAGAGCAGGAGGCGTATGTGTATGTGTATATAATATATACACATACATACACACATTAGCTACATCAAAAATAAAGTATCTCCTGGACTGGTGCTCAGAACATGCTAATGTTACACAGAAATGAAAAAATAACTCATTACTGTAGGTGGATTGCAGCAGGTAAAAAAACAAACAAACAAAATAATATATATCCACGCTGTAACCACACATTCAGAAAGAGATATGTAATTTTAAAAGCTAATAAAAAATCTATAAACCGGACTTATACTATTAACATCAAATTTATTAATATATCACATTAACAATTAAAAAACAAAATATCGTCCGTTAATACAAAACACTTCAAATAGACTAAAAGTGCACTAGTAGTGGCAATACGTCTTGTTAAATACTTATTTACAGCATCATAAATTATCAAAATGTTATAAAAATATTGAAAGCAGTGATAACTTTGATTAATCTAATAGACACGCTGGGCCAGATCCGGAGCTACGTAGGCTAGCCGTTGATGTAAAATTGCTGATTTGTATTTACTGCGCAAGCGCGTGGCAGATGCTGAACATACGTACCATCAGCGTAACTACGAACGAAGGGGTGGGGGCATTCATACAACACCCGTAGTTACGCTTTGTAGGCGGAGGTAGGCATTTAAAATCGTACGGTATGGGCTGGGTTAGGCCGTTACATACGTAAATCCATTACGTACGTCAGAACTTACACTTTGAAAAGTTACGGTAGGTTTTGGGAAGCGTAAAACGGCCAAAGTATGAACTAGCGAGGGAGCGCATAGAAAATACGATAGCATAAATACTGTACGCGTTCTAACGTAACAAGCCCATTGATCTGGATTTACCCCACTGTAACAATTAGGAAAAATCACTCCATGATGGGAAAAAGTTACAATTGTGTCTGTTGAGATTAAGGTGCTGTAAACAATTGCACTATATATAGGAAGCTCTCAGCTGTTCGCAAGATGGAAAAAAGTAACCACAAGTCTTTATCTCAATACCGAGAATATAGGAATATTCAAATACAGCCATTACACCGAGGGTGAGTATCCCAATCTGTGGGTCCCGCGGTGACTTTAAACAATTGCCCAAATAGAGTTCTGTGGCTTGTACCAAACCAGTTGTAGGCTTGAGAACAGTATGATGGATCAATAAGGTTCCTTTTTGATTATATAATTGTTCATATTAAAAAAATATACCCCTATAGAACTTGTAAGTGTCATAAGGTACCTAAAAAGGGGGGCGGGATGGGGCAGGACGGTTGAGTTAGGTGCGGGTCTGGCCTAAACGTATACCAGAAAAGAATAAATCAAACCAGTTGATTCAATCAAGCATAATACTATTGCTTCTGTGGACAATATGGCAAACCAGCTCCACCAGCGTCCTGGAACAATAGCTTGTTTTCTCCTTTTAAGCCTCAGTAAAGATTGCAGATTGTAATAGTGTGCAGTAGCAGATCCACCTAATTTACATAATATATGTGAAATACAGAAAGAGCAGTTTCTGCCAGCGTGGAACATTCTGGCCTCTGATTTCCAAAAGCCATCTGATCCAGACTTAAGCGAAGGTGAGCAGCATTATTCCACTGCTGAACTTATACACGACACCCTTACAACAAACCTTTACACTTTGAGATTAAATAAACACAGTTGCAAAACGTTATTTTTTACCAATATGTGTACTTTGCATTGTACAACATATGTCATTCTTTATTAACAAATTACACTTTGTGAAAGTGCTTGTTTTAATAAACATGGTAGATATTGCTATATCTAGAAAAGTGCAGTTTAAACAAGAACTTTAATAATCACTTGACAAAATGAATATCCTCAGATATTTCTTTCTCTCATCCAGAGTTTACAAATTTTTTAAAACATGAAAAAAAAAGAAAATTTAGAAGTGCAGTGTGCTCAAAATCAAGGGAGGCAGCTGTAGTGGACGTTGCTGATAATAAAGCCTTGTTTAGGGAGTCCCAGCAACAAAGGAAAGAGAAGTTCTCCTGGATGTGCCCTGGTGGAGGATTCTTGACGCGTTTCGGGGCTAGCCCTTTCTCAAAAGTAATCCTCCTGATGTTCCTATCCAGATACTTATGCGGCGTGTTCACTTGGTGCCTAATGAGCTTGATTAGTGGGTAGTATAGGTAATGCTTGTAAACATCCGGTCTAACTTTGGCCCTAATTCAGAGCTGCATGTTAGCGCAATGCAGATACTCAATACATCATTTCAATACATGCTATTCAAAGATGCGCATTCGCGCATGAAATTTGCAACTCTGAATTGGCCGTTTATACTAAAGTTCGAAGTGTATTAGTAAGCGCAAATGTTTTTTTGTTTTTTTTTTCAAACTTTTCAAGTGTCATCGACCTATTCACAGAGGAGCGCAGAACTAACGGATACCCCACACGGATGCGTTGCACATATTTGCATTGTATAGTATACTTGCCATTAAAATGTTCTATACATTAGTACTAGTTGTTATTTTTTTTTTTTTATCTTTTATTTTTTGGTCCATTTTGGGTTCGTTTTTACTAAACATTGGTAAAAGGTTTAGCAGTTTACAATTTATAAACTGTACACATGTCTACAATCTATGGTCTTACTTAAGATTATGATTTCTTTCAAAAGTGAATTGCAGCAGTTGGTATGTTGTTTTTTTTTTTATGGACCTAGCTTCAGATGTTATGATTTTAGTAACGATTACTTTGACTTCAGCTCGTGTTCCTCTACATAAACAGCACAGCTTACAACAGGTCTAAGGTGGTGTAAATTTAAACGCGGATGCGCACATTACGCCAAGCACGGATGCAGGTGCAGTTGTACATATATACGCCCAGATTGCTCGCAGATATATTAAACTGCGCAAACAGTACGAGTACCTTGTGCTTTTCTTGCATGCGCAGTTGCGCAAAACCGCTACGTATCCATGTGCTTCTTGCACGGATGCGCAAATCTGAATCAGGTCCACTATCCTGTATCCTGCACTATATAACCTGCTATAAACTGCGCCGTTTTAAACATCCAAAATAAAACACAATATACATATAAAGAGAGGTGGGAACATTGAATAATAACTCAGATCCAATGGTATACAAAAACTTATTATTGTATCAGCACCGCTAATAACGGCACCGCTCAGGAATCCTCTCATTTACAACTGACATATTATAAATAACAATCAAAAATCATCTTTAATACAAAACAATAATAATAATAAATGAACAATTTAAAACCAAATCAATATTCATATTCCTAAATCAAGACATTTCTAAAACTAATTCATTAAAAAGATGTTATATAGTTTGCTTAATTCAATTTCTCTTCCCAACCTACTTTGGCTGCCCAGTTGAAACCGGCCTACTTTAGACCCTCCCTTGCGATCAATAGGGGATTCATTGAAGGATTGGGTAAAATTCTTAAGCCAATGCACTGACCTCGTTCTCCCCACTAGAAACCTCGCTACTTCAGCCTTGTCTCAGTTCATCCCTGACCTTAACACTACTAGCTGGAGAGAACAGGGACTACATCAATTAGATCACTTATTACCCCAAGGACGTTTATGCCCATTTTCAGATTTGGTTAATCATTTTAATGACCAATAACTGAGACTTTTCGCTACCTACAACTTAGCCACTGGGTATCTGCTTTACTTAAAACGCCTAACACTCTGAAACTCCCACCAGATAACATCCAACTTAGCTTGTCAGAAGGCGGTAGTGCGGGAGCCATTTCTTTTTGGTATGGTATTTTAATCTCCCCGTACCCCTCCCTGAGCAAAGCCCCCCCACACATCCAGTGGGAAAGGGATTTGGGTATTACGCTATCACAACAATGGGTTAAATTTCTCCGCCCAAACCTTCAAATTGTCAAGATGCTCTAACCATGTTGAGATGTGTATCAAATTACTAAACAGACTATACCTTACCCCTGCGAGGCTCCACACCATGTGACCAGCTACTTCCAAAATTTGATGGCGTGGCTGTGGTTTAACAGGAGACCTGTTACACGTCTTCTGGTCCTGCCATAAAATACAACCTCTATGGGAGGCCGTAATCTCTCTGGCGTCCAAGGTACTGAATCATACCATCTCCCCGTCCCCACAGATAGCACTACTACATATCTACCCTGAGGACCTGCCTAGGGAGAAACAATACCTACTTGGTCATATTCTAATTGCGACTAGAGCAGCAATAGCCCAACTATGGAAGACAGCGGACCCCCCTGTCCTTCCTAAAATAATTGCCAAAATCACATATAATCACACCATGGAAACATTATTGGCAGAATACCGGGTTTCCGCCTCCTCTCCCCTCTTCCAATGGCTCCCTTGGTCAGACTATCTCCAAGCAGAAAGTAGGCAGCAATCGGCCCCAACTTAGATTCCATACTCTATAACTGATACTTATTGTGTAGTAGTGGTCTTGTCGCCCCAGTTAGGGCTCACCTGTACAGGGCTAAATAATAGTGTTGTTGTGTCTCTAGAGGCTATGTGTATCCATAGTCAAATTTAACCTAATCTCTGTAATACTGCATTTGTTATGTCAAGTTAATATTGTTCTTTTTTTATATATCCACATGCTGTAACATATGATGTTCCCCTCCCCTCCCTTTTTTTCTTTTCTGTACCCCTTCCCTCATCTATTGTTAAAAACTGAATAAAATTTGGAATTTAAAAAAAAAAAGATGTTATATTAGAAACTTTAACAATGAATAGAGGGAAATGGGATAAAGAACTACTCAATTTATCTCATTATATGGATAAATATAAATAAATATCTACTCCTATCCCTCCTTATTGTGACATATTGATACCGCACTACACTGTCGATACAGAAACTACATACATACTAGAATGAAAAGTAAAAATTGACAACTGGAGGGTGAAATATACTAGCAGCCACAGGGTGAACACTCCGCATGGAATACAGTCAGCCAACATCCCCAATCAATAATAAATATTCCTAATATATGACAGCTTGAGAGTATAATGAATGAACAACAACAAAGTAAATAATCAGCACAGAATACGGAGCCAACCGGTATCCCCAATCATTATAACCAATTATTTACTAGATGTTATAATTAAGATTATACCACAAATTATAAATATTATACAATAATCAAACAAAATAAATTGTCTAATACAACTGAATCATTAGATATAATAGAAGGGCTGGACAGCACCCCTCCTGACAATCCCAACTTTCAACTAATAAGATATTTCCCTATAGTTACATTCTGATACAATGTGTCCATTACTCTTAGTGAAACTTTACTGGTTTCCATATTGAATTACCTATGCCAATAAAAAACTCAAAAGTATACTTCTAATAGTTACTAGATTAAATTGTGCTGAGAAGCAATATTCTCAACATATATAAAGTGCAAGTGGCAAAAAATAGAAGGGAAAAAAATAAAGTGTATAAAAATAAAATAAAATGAAAAATAAATAATAATTGCATATAAAAATGTGAACAAATCCATAAAAAAAAAAATTAAGTGTAAATGGTGATAGTTAATAACACCCATTCAATAATTCGGGTGAAAAAAAGATGATTAATAATATTTCCTTTGAAGAGTTCCATATTCATTGATTGGTGATCATAATGAAGGATAATAGAATCAATAGTGATAAAACCTTTTATATCTTATATAGTGACTTACCTATGACACCTGGTATTTCCTGGAGGTCCCCCTCCTGGTACTGGTCGGGCCCAATCCTATATAGCTTCCAAGTTCGCCGTATTTGGGCACATCCAGGATGGTATGATCGTAGGTCAGTTTTCCAAGTTGGTAAATCCTCCTATATTGATAAATATTAAATAGATGTTATGTGGAGAAGTCAGTAATCTAATAATCTAGTAATCAGACCAAAATGCAAGAATAATTAAAAAATAGAAATAAAAATAAAATTTAAAAAATACACGGGCCCATAAAAACATTATAAAAACAATTTTACCTCAAAATCGAGGTTCAGGTCTTTAGGTTGTAATGAATCAAAATCAAAAATGCATTTAATCTCTGCCTTTGCTAGAGATGATCCTGATTCATATTTCCGCCAATGTCTATCAACCTTCTTTATGCCACAGAACTTTACAATATCAGTGGGTCTACATCCATGGTGTGATTTAAAACGTAAAGACATGGGATGACCCTCCAGACCCCTTTTGGTTTTGCGAATGTGTTCCGCCCATCTAACTTTAAGGGGTCTGGAGGTACGCCCAATGTATTGTAGGCCACACATGCACTTTATAGCATAAACACAGTTTTTCGAATTGCAGGTAATAAATTCCTTTATGGGGAATGTCTTATAGTTATATGTGGAAATGCTAAAAGAACAAGGTAAAGTGAGAATATCCCTGGGTGAGGGATGGCAATCAAAAGCAACCACTCATATTTATGCAAATCCTTGACCTATCAAAATAGGGATTGCCAGCCCTATTAAAAAACACACAAAGCTAGAAAAAATATTGATGGCAAGGTTTGCATAAAATAAACACCAAAATATAATTCAAAAAGTACCAAATTTATTTTGGTACTTATTATTTATTTATTTCTTCTAGATACCGGTATGTGGAAATGCATCTATCTACCTTTTGCTGGCCCTTTGTGTTCCTGCACATTCCACAATTCCCACAAAGATAAAAACCTTTTGAGGTAACATTGGTGGTGGACCCTGGTGATCCAAAAGCACTCCTTACTAAATGATTCTTCAGATTTGGAGCCCTGCGGTACACAAATTTGGGGTTCTTCCCCATATGTCATACGGCCTTGTAGTACAAGTGCCAATGTTTTTTTAAAATATTCTCAACTTGTCTATGTTGACTATTGAACTGATTAATAAAGGGAATGGTATCTAGTGGAGATCTTGGTCTATCTTTCAGAGTAAGTAAAGTAGTTTGATCAATACTTTTTACTTCATTAAAAGTTCTCTCTAAAATATTAGTTGAATATCACTTTTGTATAAATTGTTTTTTTATTTTAGTGGAATGTTTGTCAAAAGTACCATTGTCAGATCAATTCTCCTCAGTCTCATAAATTGACCTTTGGGAATATTCTTCAACCACAAAGGATGGGGATTGCTGTTGATTGGTATATATGAGTTGGTATCTGTACTTTTGACAAAATTCTGGGTCTTCAGTTGGTTATGCTCCACATAAATATTTAAATCCACGTAGTCAACTGAAGATGGGCTGATGGAGAATGATAATTTAATATTAAATTTATTACTATTGAGGAACACACAGAAGTCATTTAACTCCTTTTCAGATCCACCCCATATAAACAACATGTCATCTATATAATGATGCCAGGAGACCAGATCTGAACCCCCTGTGGGCAAGATGGAATTTTCCCAATATGCCAAGAATAAATTGGCATAACAGGGGGCAAATCTGGTCCCCATGGTTGTTCCACAGACCTGAATGTAAAAGTCTCCATATAAACAAAAGTAATTGTTGGTAAGAATAAATCTTATACTCTCTAATATAAATTCAATCAATTTCTTATCCAAAGGGGTGGAATTCAAATAAAATTGCACAGCCTCTAACCCTTTATTATGGTCTATTATGGTGTAGAGGGAGGAGACATCTGCTGTTATCAGATGATAATTCTCCTTCCACTCTTCATCCATAAGCTTGCTAAGGAGGTCTGTGGTATCCTTAATGTACGATGGTTGAAGATTTGGACATCATCACCCTCAATGTTCAGGAGAAGTTTCAGGAACCCATTTACTCTTCAGTCAATACCGTTTTTTCTTTGTTATTCCCCCATCTCTTGCCTCTTTAACAAAATTTCTTAATATTCCCAACACCCCTAAAATTTTTTGAAGAATTAGATGCTTGGTGAGTATTCCTCAAATTATTCTTATTATTCTTATTACTATTCTGTTTGGGATTTTTCTTGGGGTTATTCAAATTTTTTTGGGGGTTGCTAGATTGGGTGGAGGTAGATGGAATTGGGGTTCCTAATTGCTGCTCTAGAGTGGAATTATGTATATTCTCTGTATCCTCACTTCCACTGCACACGTGGTCCCTATTTAGTTTACCCCTTTTTTTCCTAATGATAGCTTCTTCTTTCTTGTCTATTCTAAATAACACCTCTAGGGTGTTTAAGCTGCTTGCGGGGGTAATATTAGTGCTTTTAAAAGATCCCATCCCATTTTTTCTTTGAGTTTTTTTGTCCATTCAGGGTCTATTTTTAGCTGGTTTTAATTGTATTTTATTTATTTATCTAGAATTTAGATTTTTTAAATATATTTTCTTTTAGACATAGGCGTATGATCAGGTTGTGTGAACATCTTGATCAAGGTCAAGAGAATGATAGTGATTTTACTGAAGAGGATTTAGAGCACATTATGCGAAGATTGGAGAGACTACTTATAAAAGAGAGTAAGATTCGGTGGGAGGTGGCCACATTGGAGCAGTATCTAGCTGTCAATACGATCCCACGAGGACTTATTATAGATAAAATTGCGTCATTTGAAACAGAGAATAAAGAATTTGCAGATAGATGACAGACCATCCTTAAGAGATATTCCACTGCCTTGATTGATTTGATAATCACTGAGAGAAAACAACACCTTTAGGAAGTGGAAGCAAAGATAAAGCTCTGAGGGAGATCTTAGAACTATTTAAAGAGTTAGACGAATTTAAGGAACTGGAGGAAGAAGTGTTATTAAGAATAGACAAGAAAGAAGCTATCATTAGGAAAAAGAGGGGTAAACTAATTAGGGACCACGTGTGTAGTGGAAGTGAGGATACAGAGAACTTATAACAGGTTTGAGCCCCTATATGATTATGACTTCCAGATAAACAAATCTTTTTAAGGGGAAGGGAGGATGGGAATCAATACCCATCAATACTAACCAACTACACTGCGAGGGAAACCAAAAATATTAGGGGTGCTGGGAATATTAAGAAATTTTGTTCAAAAGACAAGAGAGGGGGGAATAACAAACAAGAAACGGTATAGACTGAAGAGTAAACGGGTTCCTGAAATTTCTCCTTGTAATATGGGAGAGAACATTGAGGGTGATGATGTCCAAATCTTCAATCATCGTATATTAAGGATACAACAGACCTCCTTAACAAACTTATGGATGTAGAGTGGAAGGAGAATTATCATCTGATAACAGCAGATGTCTCCTCCCTCTACACCATAATAGACCATAATAAAGGGTTAGAGGCTGTGCAATTTTATTTGAATTCCACCCCTTTGGATAAGAAATTGATTGAATTTATATTAGAGAGTATAAGATTTATTCTTACCAACAATTACTTTTGTTTATATGGAGACTTTTACATTCAGGTCTGTGGAACAACCATGGGGACCAGATTTGCCTCCTGTTATGCCAATTTATTCTTGGCATATTGGGAAAATTCCATCTTGCCCACAGTGGGTTCAGGTCTGGTCTCCTGGCATCATTATATAGATGACATGTTGTTTATATGGAGTGGATCTGAAAAGGAGTTAAATGACTTCTGTGTGTTCCTCAATAGTAATACATTTAATATTAAATTATCATTCTCCATCAGCCTATCTTCAGTTGACTACTTGGATTTAAATATTTATGTGGAAGACCCAGAATTTTGTCAAAAGTACCGATACCAACTCATATATACCAACCGACAGCAATCACCATCCTTTGTGGTTGAAGAATATTCCCAAAGGTCAATTTATGAGACTGAGGAGAAATTGATCTAACTACTGTACTTTTGACAAACATTCCACTAAAGTGAAAAAACAATTTATACAAAAGGGATATTCAACTAATATTTTAGAGAGAACTTTTAATGAAATAAAAAGTATTGATCGAACTACTTTACTTATCCCGAAAGATAGACCAGGATCTCCACTAAATACCATTCCCTTTATTAGTCAGTTTAATAGTCAACATAGACAAGTTGAGAATTAAAAAAAAAAACATTGTCACTTGTTAGGAAATGACCCTGAACTACAACTACGTTTATGCTATAGAGTGCAAGTGTGGCCTACAATACATTCAACCAGACCCCTTAAAGTTAGATGGGCGGATGTAAAATATAGTCCTTGAAGATGAATAATAAAAATTATTCTTCTTCCTTCTATTAATTGTCTTCCAACTTGGATAAAACAATTATAGGTTTGAGAGAGAACTTCAAACTCAGAGCTCCAAAGGTTTGAGTTGGAATAAAGTCACTTGTTTAGTACATTCAAATAAAGATATTCTCTTGAATGTAGTATCAGTCAAAATATTTAATGCACTTAGAAGATTTTACAACAAAGTTCAAATAATTGCAAAACAAAAGCTTACAAAGTTATTTCTTATATTATGTATGTATTGTGTGTGTATTTCAGAGCAAATGTCTCTTCAAATGTATATTATGTAAAAGCTCATTCAGCAGCTCGTATGTAGCAATGAGTCTGTGTCTGTG
>WWET01004785.1:87434-99331 GCA_011038615.1 Limnodynastes dumerilii | reverse complement strand
GGTCCGAGAGAAACCATAGTGCTGGAGGGCCTCTGTCATAAATAGCCAGGAAATCCTGTCAAAAGCCTTCTCCGCGTCTAAAGATAAAACAGCCAGCTGGGACCCTCGCTGATTGGCAATATGGATAACATCAACTGCCCTCCTCGTGTTATCCCTGGCCTGTACATTAAATTTAATATACCAAGAATTATTTGATATTGCTATTTGCCATATGGAGAGCATTGTTATCTTAAAATTTTCGCAACATCAAGCTTATTATTTTTAAAATGGAATATTAATAAAGCTATGTATTTTTTATGAATCTTTTTGCTATCTGTGGTGATATGTGATTTTTTGCACAGGATTTTTCTATTGGGCAGTGCATTTAAAGTGACCCAGCTTTTGGCAGCTATTGCTAACTCTTCTTCTTGGTTTACAGACAAAAAAGGGTTTGGAATAATATACGTTTGCCATCATGGGAAATTAAATTATTTCTTAATTGTCTATTTTCGATGTGTGGAGATCCCGGTACCCAATTGAGAGAGTGTATACATGCCTCTCGGCAGCGCATGGGACTCTGTCCCGCCTTGACTACATCTTTATGTCTCATACTTTATTACCTAAGGTTGTTGATATTCAGATTGAGCCAATTTTTCTATCTGACCACACCCTGGTCTGGTGCACAATATCCACGGGTTTAGATATAGGCTCCCACAGACAGTGTAGATTCCCCTCTAGTCTGTCTAACTCCCTAAAATAATGTTCCAGGCTAGTTGGGCCTTTTATGCTAATTCTAATATAGAGCGTAAATCAGATCCCCTTTTATTCATGCAGTCAACTAAAACTGTTATGGGGGGACATTCTCTCTTTTATTGCAAAATATAATAAAACCAAAACCCACCTATACCTAGAAGCTCAAAAATCCCTATCTGCTGCCTATCAGCTTCTTATGGTTTCACCTACCTCCCCCAATAAATTACCTTTTACCACAGATAGGGAATCAAAGTATTTACATGTGAAAATATAAATTCTATCATCACAATAACAAAATCGGTTGCATGCTGTCTAATTGGTAGCAGGATGCAGAAGACCAAAAACTATACATAGTCTCCTCCGCGGTGATAGCTCTAGAGCAACTAGGAGAACAGATATTTTAGACACCCTGAGAGCTTTTTATGTTAAACTCAAGTTTTGGAGTAACGTCTCCCTACCACAGATATCCCAGAACCATATAGACTTCCTAACAACCCCCATTTCCACCGAAGAAGTAGTCCAGGTTATTATGCCTTTGAAACCTTTCAAAGCACTGGGACCAGATGGTTACAGTGGCGAGCTTTATAAAATTCTTTCTCGGGATATTAGTGAGATTTTTGGCTCCAGTCTTTAATGAAATTCAAACGAAGGGCCTTCTTTTGTTATATTTTAACTCAGGAATTATTAAAGTCAGGAAGAGATCCAGACCTCACGGGTTCATATAGACCGATTTTCTTTTTAAACCTTGATTATAAAATCTTTACAAAAATTTTGGCTGATAGGGTTAAGTTGATTGCCCCAACCATAGTTCATAGAGACCAGACAGGGTTTATATGGGGACGCCAGTCTACTTCCAATATTAGAAAAGTACTTTTTGTGATCCAGGGCTTGTTTGAGACCTCCGGTGACGTGGGACCAAATCTTCTGTTGTCACTGGACACAGAAAAGGCCTTTGACCTGTTAACGTGAGACCATTTGTTTGAATCACTCCACAGGTTTGGATTTCCAACTTCATTCTGCGTCCTTCTTAAAACCCTCTACTCATGTCTCACTACTCAGGTGGTCTGTAATGGTTTTATTTCTTCACCCTTCCAGATTGAGAGAGGCACACGGCAGAGTTGTCCCTTGTCACCCCTTCTGTTTGCACTGGCTTTAGAACCTTTTGCTGTGGTCTTAAGACAAAACAGAGCTTTTCATGGAATTTAAATACGAACTCAGGAGCTAAAATCATCACTATTTGCAGATGATATGCTTCTTTTTATATCACAACTCTCCATCTCAATTCCAGAAGTAATCAATATGATTACTCAATTTGGCTTATTTGCAGGTTATAAGGTTAATGTACCAAAATCGGAAGTTCTCCTTCTAACAGATATACAGTAGACTGCATAAAAAATTCACCTCAGATAAGTTTTTTTCAAAGTGGAGGCTCAATCCATTAAATACTTAGGGGTCTATATCCCTTTCTCTCTCACATCTCTTTATAGGCTTAATTTTACACATATTGTAAAAAATGTAATACAACAGCTGGCGATTTCTGCCTCTGTAATTGTTGGGCAGAGTCGCCCAACTTTCTTACATGCTTCAGATGCGTCCATCTGGACATGACATCGACGTATACAAGCCTTCTCCAAATTTATTTGGCAGGAGAAAAAACCCAGAGCCTCTTTTTCACGATAACAACTACCCAGGGAACAGGGAGGCTTAGGTATACCAGGTCTTTAATCCTACCCAACGCATTTGTTTTTTTTCAATATATAGTGGACTGGATTCTTTCCAAAGAGATCTACACTAATAAGCAATTAGAGGAAGCTCTCTTCTTTCCTTATTCCCTGGTAGCCCTTTTGCTCTAGCCACGTAAAAATATACCTGATGCTGTAATGAACAATATCCTGTTTAAAGACACTTATACTTCTTGGCTATCTATTAATACCAGTTATAAGCGAGACCCCCACATATCCAACTACACCCTATTTGGGGAAATCCCCAGTTCCCCCTGAGCTTGAAACATGGGTTATGCAGAAAATGGAGAGATAAGGGTACCAGAATCACAGACTATATCTTTGACCCGGGCGGCTCCCCTTTCCCATTCCAAAATTTACAGGATAGATTCCAATTACTAAACTCTCATTTCTTTCATTACCTGCAGATATGCTATTTTTGCTACTTCGTGTTTACCTCCTAGAACGGATCCCTCTCTTCCGGACACATTAAAGGAACTATTGCATTTCCTTAAGAAAAATATCTACCATACTAGATTTATTTAAAAATATATTTTATCCTTTGGCATATCTAAGCTATGGGAACTTAGAATGAAATCCTGGGTGACAGATTTTCCAGAGCTTGATACCACCACCTTACTTAAATATAACTTCTGATCCTTAAAAACCCTCCAATCTGCACAGCTACAAGAAGTCCATCTTAAAACTATACATCGCATGTATATAGCCCCTAATCAACGGAAACACATGTTACCTGAAGACACAGGTCAATGCTTAAAATGTAAGCAAATAAATGCCACCTTCCATAATTTTTGGAGCTGTCGGAAAATAGTGAAATTCTGAAACAAGATGGGCCAAGTTATAAACAATGTGTTTGGAATTAGGGTCCAGAGAGCCCCTCTGGCTATGCTCGTTGGGAATTTTAGGAATTGGGATCTAGGAGAGGAAAAAAGGCTCTGATTTCTTTAATTACAATAATTATCACAATAGCAAAGAAAGTCATTCTCAGTCATTGGATTAAACCAGTTCCCCCGTTCCTTGAAACGGTCAAACATACCTTGTTAGGATTTCTGTATTTTGACAGAAGGGCAACTTTACCTGATATTGAACAAGGAGTGGAGAAATTTTATAAAAAATGGGGTAAACAAATCTATCATCTTGATGCTGATACACAGTCGCATATTTCAAAGATTTTTGAATCTACAATTTGGTTTTTATACAAGCAACTGGAAACATCCCTCCTTGTTATTTAAATCATTACATATTTCATAGTAACTAATTAATATAAGATAGGCATAAATTCAGACATATTTAGAGATCTGTAAGACACATCGTAAACCTTTTATGATACAATCTTCACTTTTATATGTTAACTCTTTTGGTATACTAGTATGATCTTTTAAAACAAGGAAACCATAATTGTACACTACATTAGTCTTATGTATATGTTCATTTCTTTTTAGTGTTCTTTTATTTACTTTATGCAAATTTGTTTTCGTCCTCTTTGTTCATATTGTTCTGGCATATCAGCTGTTAGTATTATATCTGGCTGACAAAAGGCTATGGAAATATTTCATGTATATGGATGTGTCTGTAACAATGCCCTTTTTGGAAAATAAAATTGTTTAAAAAAAAAAAAAAATTACCACACAACTTAATTAGAGGAGAAAACGGCAAGTGCATATGGTGTTGAGTAGAATATAAATGAATTCTGAATGTTTAAAAATTAGTAATCTGTTCTCAGCTGTATGTGATTGATGAAGTGAGGCGTAGCCACAAGAGCTGCAAGTGAATTGAAATAGCTGTTCATGAAGCTCTGTGCTTGGATTGCCTGTTCTACCAGAACTTGCCAGCATGAATTTGGAAGGTCTGTATAGCTTACACAGATTTATCTACTGCCCACTATGGATTCTTCTAAATGGTTTATTTATTTATTAAAAAAATACAGAGATTGGAGCTACATACCAAGGTATACTTTGTCATGTTTGTTTTTGGAGTGTGGGAGAAAACCGGAGCACCTGGAGGAAACCCATGAACACAGAAACTGGAAGTACATGCAAACTCCACACAGAGAAGGCCTTGTCCAGGAATCGAACTTATGATCTGTTACACTGTCAGGCACAAGTGCTACTCACTGAGCCACCATGCCGCTGGTTGTGACCGGGTTTGAAGACATTTTTAGAAGTGGTTTTGTCTGAGTGGGGACAGGCGGTCGCAGATGGTGAAAAGGTTGTGTAGCTGTGGGCAGAGTCACTCATACAGCACAGAGGTGTGCTTTAAATGAATGCCTCTTGGAACCGATTCTTCTCCCACTGAGTATGAGATATGCATTGGCGGAGGAAAAGATACAAACAGAGCTCACGTATTTACGTGTAACATACAAAGATTTGTCATGTTACTTTAGTCTTTTGGGAACGACTTTGATAAATTATAATGGGGACTAAAATAAATTTAGGCTAATCTACTCCTAGGTTAATATCAACAGCTTCTCCTCTTGCTATTTTTATAGTATCCCCAACCAGCAAAGACTCTAAAGCGATCTGGAACACATTAGAAGTATCAGAAGGGTCAGAGTTTTATGACTGTTTGGACCCAAGAGAAAAACCTGAGTAAGTTTCTTAATATATTTTAGTACCAAAGCAAATCTCTCTACTAACTACAAACTAAAGGCTACAAGATAGGCTGAAAGAGGAAAGGACCACATATATCAGTGCACACTGTGAGCAAATTAAAACCAAACTTTTATTTAAGAACCATTTAAAATGTGTGCGTGCCAACGAAAATTAGACAAAAAGTGATTATAAATTGATACAATATAATATTAGTTTCAAATAGCAAAGTTAATACTTGTACTGCAGGTGAATGTAGTCCACCCATCTACTTATTCCCACACAGCTTTGCCGGTAAAATAATCAATTCACATAAATCATGGGCTTGTTTCCATATCATTACAGACTTCCACAAGCTAAAATTACCGGACCGGTAATAGCCCTAAAAAGCCCTGTGGCTACAAAATAACAAAAAATAATAAACCCACCTCACGGGGGTTCTTCACTCCGGAGGGAGTACCTAATGTTCCTAATTTGATTGTAAATGGAGCAGTCTGACTAGGCTCTGAAGACAGGGTAAAGGAACCGGGTTGAGTGAGAATCCAATGAGTGGCTGCAGACACCTTCACAGACTCTCACTCAACCCGGTTCCTTTTCCCTGCCTGTCTTCAGAACCCAGTAAGCTGCTCCATTTACAATTGAATTAGGGACACTTAGGAACTCCCTTGGGAGCAAAGCACCTCCGTTAGGTGAGTTTATTATTATTGTTTGGTATTATGTAGCCACAGGGTTTTTTAGGGCAATTACCAGTCTTGCAATTTTAGCTTGTGGGAATAAGTAGATGAGTGGACTGCATTCACCTGTGGTACAAGTATTAACTTTGATATTTGACACTAATATTATATTGTTTCAATTTATAATCACTTATCTGTCTAATATTCGCGGGCACGCACATTTTTTAAATGGTTTATAATTAAAGATTAAGTTTAATTCGCTTGTTGTGTGCACTGATATAAGTGTTCCTCTTCTCTTTGAGGCTCTCTCTTGCAGCCTCTAGTATGTAGTTTGTATGTTTATTTGCCACATGGTTGCACCTTATTAGTCCCTATTTAGATAAGGTGGAGTATTATCTACTTTGTTTATAATGACTAATTGACAGCAGATTCATTATTAATTATTGTAAGTTTTCAGTGCAGTTTACATTTTTTCCCTTTCTTGTTACACAAATCTTACTACTAATCTCTACATTTCTATAGATATGAAATACTTTTTAAGCAGTGGGTTGGTTCTGAAGATATATTTCTAGGCATGAGACGGAAAGACCCATCAACAGCCTGCTGTGAAGATATGGTGGTAAGTAATTTTACATAGCTTTGTTAATATTAAACACCACTTTTTCATGAGTAGTTTCTGAGTTTATAGATGAAAAAGTAAATACAAATGTTATTGCAAACATGCCTTATGTGGTATAATGGTAACAAGAATGAAAAGGTGTAATAGAACACGAGGGCATGGATACAAACTGGAGGGTGGTAGATTCAAAGGAAATGTGCGGAAAAATTACTTCACTGAAAGGGTGATAGATAAATGGAATATTCTCCCATCTGAGGTGGTTGAGGCCAATACAGTAGAACAATTTAAACATGCTTGGGATAAATATAAGGGTATCCTAAATTGTAACCCCAATTGAGGGTAACTAGGGTCAGTATAGTTTTCAATAAACAAATGGGCAGACTAGATGGGCCATGTGGCTCTTATCTGCCGTCACTTTCTATGTTTCTAAGAATGTACAGATGTCACCTGTTCTATGTTCAGTAAAGTCATCAGTAGAAGTGTATTATGTTCCTTACTTTGCCAGTTACCCTTATTTTTGCACAACATACATATAATTATAGGAAATTTGGTAGCATGCTTTTTGATTGTTTTCCATTGGTTGACATCTGCCCCTTTTACCCTTCTTTTACATACTGGGCCTTATGTATATTTTTGCTGGTTAAAGAAGGCACAAACACATTGTTATCAGATTACGTAGTGCTTTATAGTGAATATTACACATTCACATCAGTCCCTGCCCCATTGGAGCTACATACCAAGGTCCCTAACACATACATACATACATACATGCATGCATGCATGCATGCATGCATGCATGCATTATGGTTAATTTATTCAGCAGCCAAATAACCTGCCAGCATATTTTTGGCATGTGGGATGAAACTGGAGCACATGCAGACACAGGGAGAACATACAAACTCCACACAGATAAGGCCTGTGAGACACAAGAGCTACTCTCTGAGCCATCATGCAGCTACAGTGTATGATGATAAACTATGTTTTATTTTTTAGTAAAGCATCTATAATAAAGGATTCAAAATGATATGCTTAGTGGTGCAGTTATCTTGCAATTAAACATCGCATATAAATGGCATAGACTCTATTGACCCAACATCTGAATTACCTTACTGCTATTTGGCATATAGCCTGTTTTGCTTGTGTACAACTCATTATCAAACACATTTTAAATGTGTCTGTTTTCTGGGCATGCACAGGGTTAAAAAAAACAACAACTCACTCATGCTAAAATTTATGCTCACTATAGCTAGCTTGTATTTAAAAGACAATCTGCCTGGTTTTCATGCATTGAACATTGGGTAGGACCCGATCCTGACTTGTAAGTTTCTATTCCCCGATCCAGACTTCTGTTTTAAGAGCTTGTTTTAGCTCTTACATATTATCCAGACACTTTTGCATGGGTGTTGGTCCCCGCTTCGAACGACCTTATTTCGATAGGGCCGTTCTCTCCCAGCCAGTTCCGAACTGGGATATCTATTGCTTTTGCCTCAAAATCAATCCCTGGAGCACCGAATATGGATGGTGCTCCGATAGGTAAGTAAAATATAAACCTACCCTTTCACTAATTCTAACCCTAACATTCCCTTCTCCACAGCCTGACCCTAACCCTCCCTTCTCTATAGCCTAACCCCAAGACACCCCTCCCTGCAGCCTGACCCTAACCTTCCCCTTCTATGGCCCTAACCCTCTATTCCTAAGAGCCTAATCCTAACCCCCCCCCCCCCTTCCTAACACTAAAAGTCCCGAAGAGGTTACTCTGGAGGTGCATGTCCTGATTTTTCCAGACTTTCGTACATTCCTGTGGGGACAATGCAGAAATATTGATGTAGGGTGCTTGTTTTGTAAGCGCTCCCTTAAAACTCACCTCTTCAGACAAGCCTACCAAATTCCTCAACCTCCTCCCTAACATTTGCCTACCCTATTTACAACTACTATGATATCTGGATCGCCTTTCATTATTAAAACAAACTTGGTCACTATCTCTCCATACTAAATTTCCCCTCAGTTCTGCTAATAAAACTGCTGTGTGACTGGTTCATACAGAAGCACTTTTACCATGCAAGCTGGCTGGTCCAATGTGTGATACAGAGCACTAGCCCTTATGTATCTATCCCCAATATCCTATAGAATGTAAGCTTGTGGGCAGGGCTCTCTCACCTACCCAGTCTGTCTGTTACCACCCAGTCTTGGTATAATGATTGTTAAAATTGTAAAGCGCTACATAATCTGCTGGCCTTATATAAAAACCTGTTAATAAATAAATAACGACTCCTTTTGCATGCACAGAAAGCTAAATACAGCTTCCCACACGAAGAGATCTGGATCGGTCCATAGTTACCATTAATATTCTTTTGATCTTGCTTGTATAGATAATATACCATCTTATTTTTTTTTTTATAGATCAGAATCAGACTGCCCAGCACAAAGACTTCTGATGTGTCACTTGATATAAGGAAGACATTCCTAGACCTTCGTACACCAAAATAGTAAGTGTTCAAAAAGCAGATGTTTATTCTCATGCACAAGGTGACATTTACAGAAAATGACTATGCAATGTGTTTTCACACCCCATTTTAGATATTAGTAATTGGTTACAATTGATGCAAAGAAGACAGTCTCATTCCATATAGGTAGACACAAAGGACCAGATTCAGACTTATGTGAGTTTTACGTACACACAGATGTCTGGTATTCTGCACGGAGGAGTGGAGTGAACTCCCGTCACTCCCATCTATTGTGCGGTTATGGCAGCAGTTACTTTATTATTATTAATGAGCAGATGAGTAAGTAGAGAGAAAGGTGGGGACTAATGAAGACAAAGTAGAGGGGTTATGAAAGGAGGAAGGTGGACCCTGCTCATAGGAGCTAACATGCTAAACACAGGGATGAAGATGATGATGGCAGGTAAACTTTGTTGTAAGAAGGATAGGCTAGCCTTACGAAGTGGGTTTTGCGGAAGCGTTTGAAGAATTGGAGGGTGTTAGATTGCCTGATAGGTTGTGGTAGGTTGTTACAGTGCAGAGGGGGCGGCTCGGGAGAAGTCTTGGATTCAGGAGAGGTAGTTATCAGGTTGAAATTGAGGCCAGGGGTCGGGAGGGAGTGTGGACGGAGATAAGGGAGAATAGATAGGGAGAAGTGGAGGAAGAGAGAAACTTGTAAGTTGTTGTGAAGAGCTTGAAGAGAATTCTGAAATTGACAGGAAGCCAGTGTAGAGATAGACAGAGAGGGGAGGTGGATGTAGTATGTTTGAAAAGGAAGATTAGTCAGGTGCTTAGTATGGATTGTATTGAAGTAAGATGGGCCAGAGAGGAAAGTGTTGCAGTAGTCAAGACAGGAAATAACGAGAGAGTGAACAATCATTTTAATGGCATCTGTGGTTAGAAGGGTCTGATGCTAACTGTGTTGCGGAGGTGAAAGCAACAGAACAGTAAGAGTGCGCGGAAGTTGGGGGTGAAGGAAAGCGAGGAATCAAGGATGATGCCCTGGGCACTGGGATTTGGTGGATGTCGCCGATAGTAATGGAGATAGTAGGGGTAGAGGGGATATGTGGAGGAGGTAAGACCATGATTTCAGTTTTCTTCATGTTAAGCTTGAGAAAGCGCTGGGACATCCACGGGGAGATAGCAGAGAAGTAATCTAATACTTTGGACAGGAGAGAGGGAGAGAGGTTGATGGAGGAAAGATAGATTCAAGTGTTGTCGGTATAGAAGTGGTAATGAAAGCCGAAGGAGCTGATGAGGTCACCCGGAGAGGAGGCGTGGAGTGCGAAGGGAAGGGGACCAAGAACTGAGCCCTGGGAAACACCAACGGGAAGAGGCATGGTAGGGGAGGAGGAGCTGGTGGTAGAGAGAGAGAAGGAGCGATCCAAGAGAAAGGAGGAAAACCAGGAATGGTCAGTGCCAGAGAGACTGAGAGAGTTAAGGACGTGGAGCAGGAGAGGGTGATTAGAAACCGATGCAGTGGACCTCAAAGGAGGTGAAAGAGAAAGAGAGCTCAGGGGGTATGAAGCTGAAGATGCAGGAAGGAGAGGAGGATGCCCACACCACTTCCAGGCATTTGCCGTGTCTAGGGTTGTGGGAGGAAAGGCTGCCATGGGAGAGGGCAGCAGGGGAAGCAGTGTCGGTGGTGGCAAGCCAACTTTAAGTGATGAGTGCAGAGAAGGTTGCAAGAGTTGGAGATGAAGAGGTGTCATGGATGGCAGGGAGCTTATTGCAAATGGATCTGGCATTCCACAGAGCGCAGGAGAATAGGAGAGAGGGAAGAGAGGTGATGTGGATGGGATTGTGGGATTGGAGGGGTTGCAGGAGGGAGTTGAGGGACGAGGGGTGAGGATTGGGAAGGGGAGACTGATGGATGAGTGGGAGAGGATATGGTGTGAGTAGGAAGGATGGAGAAGGTGGTGGAGAGGAGGGGTTAGGGGGATGGAGAAATCAGGGCCATTAGGGAAGGAAGAAGGCAAGTAATAGTTATATAGGCAAGAGCAGCTGGAAAGAGGATCAGAATGATTGAAACACATGTAATTACAATAGTAAAGAGCATAAATGTAAAAGTTAAAGTTTTTGTGAAATTTAGTATTGTAAGGTTGTTAGAAGTCCAATATAGTAAATAGAAGCAGCAGAAGAGTGGTTGCATATTACATCATGCAGGTAAGGATATCCTGAAGAGTTGCTTAGAAAAGTATCTGTTTCAGGTAGAGGGAAACATACTTTAGTCTTTGTGCTGTTTCTGCTTTGTTTTCCTCCTGTTTAACTCACTGCCATAACCCTACCTAAAGTACTTCCATGCAGATTGGTGGTCTGCAAAATCGCTGATCCGCATAGAAGTACTTAAACCCCCATGTACTGTAAAATTTAAATACTTCCCACCCTCGGCTGAGATAAGCTGCCGTCAGACAGATCTCCAGGTGTTCACCTAGAGAACTGTATTGTAACATCTGATGCGCACATTCACACTTCCAAAACACCCGTCTTCTGCAAGCAGATTGTACGGAACTATGAATCCGGCTCAGAGATACTGACTTATTGAAATGCTTAATGATTTCTTGCTTCTCATTTTAGTAAGCTGGAATTGCATCTTCCTCATCCAGTAAATGAAAAAAATGGAAAAGCTAAATTCATAATGGAAACAGAAATTCTAGAAGTGACCCTCACTATGGTTCGAGACTTTGACTTCATCAACTTTTCATAAAAATGCAGCTTTTATAGGAATACTTGTATTATTGATTATTATTGTAAGCTAATATATTGTTTTTTTAGATTAAAAAATGTTTTTTGTATGAAGAAAATGTCTGATTTTTACATACGTATGTGGGAAATTATGAGAGACGATATGGACCAGATCCTCAACAGCCGATTTCCATGTGCAGTCTGCAAATATTGGCTGTGGTTTAATACTGCACATGTTCAGTAACCTGCATTAGAATGCTGGATATTGTTGCATGCCAGACCATAATGTGTATTTTATATGCTAGGTCAGTGCTCTGCAACCGGTGTGCCGCGGCACACCAGTGTCCCGGAGCAAGTTCCTGAGTGTTCCGCAGGCC
>WWET01004785.1:63120-74364 GCA_011038615.1 Limnodynastes dumerilii | reverse complement strand
ATATATAATAATAATAATGGTAATATACACAGTGTGGTAAATGTGTGTGTGTGTGTGTGTGTGTGTGTGTGTGTATATATATATTAAATACCTTTAATTAGACTCCTAAAAAAAAATTTTAACATACATATGCATATATATATATATTAATGGTAATATACACAGTGTGGTAAATGTGTGTGTGTGCATATATATATATATTAATGGTAATATACACAGTGTGGTAAATGTGTGTGTGTGTGTATATATATATTTATTTAGAAGGAGCACTTTACAATAGATTTATTACCACTCCTAACAAATAACATTTTTCCTGCTCCTAGGTCTGCCACCATGTGTGATTCCAATGACCTCCAATGCACCTCTCCATTTTTTTTCTGTGTTGTGTTATTTTTATTTTTTTAGTATTTTAATAAAATAAACTACTCTGATTGTGTTTAAGTGTAAGTCCTATTATTACCATTATGTACCTTATGGCGTAAACATATTGAAATTTTTGTTGTAGGTTAGTATTTTATTTAAATAAACTACTCTGCTGTGTTTAAGTGTAAGTCCTATTATTACCATTATGTGCCTTATGGCGTAAACATATTGAAATTTTATTTTTGTTGTAGGTGGGGGCCCAAGCTGACCTTTTGCACCTGGGCCCATGATCGTTTAGCTACGCCCCTGGCTATCAATATAAACTGCACCAGAAAATACTGACGTGTTTCATCATTTATGTGACTTTACCAAAGGTAACACATGTGGTAACAAAACAGTTTGAAACTTAAAACCAGCAAACAGTGAGAGAATGAAAAGATGTTTTTAAAATGTTTAAGCTTTATGGACCTGATTCAGAGTTTGAAAATAAGAGAGGAAAAGAGAGGAAAGAGAGGAAAGAAACACATAGGAAAACTATGTTGATTTCAGGGGAGTCAAATTTCACCTGTTACAGTTTGGTAGTTGAAAGGTGATGTTTCCCAGCCCAAGTCTAAATAACAGTGTAAAAGTGAAGCTGGTCTGTGTGTTATAAGCAAAAGCAACATATTCTCCCTGTATGCATAGAATAAAATAAATTATCTGAAATCCACATGGTTTGGCCTAGGAGTAACATTCCTTTCTTATTTTCAAGCTCTGAATCTGGTCCTATATCTTTATAGATCATTTTAATAGATCAGGGTTGCCAACTCACCCGGAATGTCCCGGGAGACCCTGCAAATCTCCCACAGAGGGCTTGTGGCCCGTGTTTTTTTATGAAAACCACGACCTCAAGTCCTGCCCCCCTGCCTGGCAACACTAGTAGTGTTGCTAGGGGCAGGGAGGGACTTGACACAATTTCAGTTATAGTTATACAATGTCTAGGTCAGATAATAGGGAGTATTAATTATATAAAGTTCTGAAAAATCTTACACTTAAAACATGAGCCCACTTTTCCAATTTTTATTTGAGTATCTGATCTTACCACCAACTGAATACATAACTGTGTAGCGGTGGTGGAAGGTTATACTGGTCACTTGGGTATACTATGGAACAGACAATATCAAAAATGTCCATTGTAATTTATACACAACTTTTGTTACATTTGTTTTATTTTGATTTTGTTATTACATTTTTTGTGATTTTGATTATTTCTTTGCTAGGATGGGATAATGAGCAGTAGGCAATTATATTTTATTGTTTTTGATGATTTACACTTGATGTTTTATAGTTACTCTTCCTTTTAATGGACTGTAGGTAGTAAAATATAACTGTATTTATGTATAAGGCTATCAGAGGCTCATCAAACTGTACTAATCCTATGTTTTAGGAACTAGTTGTAGCAGGAGACCCAAAATAATTGCAGGTTCTGTTGCCTTGCTTTGGCTTCTAGCTTGTCCTACTTTTACTCATTCATTCCCAAGATCTTGGGAACATTGGTGTGGTTCTTGTCATGATCAATATATTATGGATAGTAGTTGTAGACCCATTTGCAATTTCTTGGATTGGGCACTCTAATTGAGTTTGATCCCTTGAAAGTGACAAGCTTTGCTGTTAGCTACCCACAATTTTACTGATTTTAAAAGGATCTTGAAGGAATGCCTCAGCAACATTTTAGACACAGCTGCAGTTACTCTCAAATGCATGCCTAGCCTAGCACATTCTAGGGGAGCCATGGTAAATGCCATGTTAATTTAATTACTTGACGTTGTTTGGTTGTGTGTCACACGCTATGTCTCTATACTAAAATTCTATGTTTTAAAACGGTGGCAGTCCCAGCTGCGAAAATGCTATTTATGAATTAGAGTACAAATTAGAGACAGACAAAAGCTAATTTTTAGCTGTCTCTATTTTGAAAATAGCTATTTTTTGACAGGTGAGTAGGAATCTATCGGGAGGTTTAGGGTTAGGCTGCGGGTAGGGAAGTCTTAGGCTACGGGGAAGGGGAGTCTTAGGGTAAGGCTGTGGGGAGAGGAGTCTTAAGGTCAGGCTGCAGGGAAGAGAGATTTAGAGTCAGGCTGCAGGGAGATGAGGGTTAGGGTAATGTAAGGCGAGGGATAGAGTAAGAATTAGGAGAAGGGATACTTAGCATTCACCACTGTGTCTTAATCCTGGGAATCATTGATTGCTTCTCCTCAGTGAAGCAGAAGCAATCGATTTCCCAAGTACTTCTCCATGGAGTGGTATAAAACGGCCATTTTGAATAAGGGACGTTCGAAAGTGTCTACATAGTAAAATCTAAGACATTTATTCTTACTTATGGCTTGTTTTTTTCTGAGCTGTTGCACCATCATTTTGTGTATCTTTTCCAGCTTGCCCATCTGTGTTCTGTAATTCAGGTCCCCGAAACCGGTCTAGAAATGAATCAGGCCTTTGATCTTGATCACGTAGACTTTTGTGGGCCCATTCCCGGAGCACCACCACTAAACGTACTATCCTGAGAAAGGATCACACAATAATCTCTCTCATAGAGGTAAAAGAGAAACAATCAAAAATAAAACTTGGATGGCAATTGAAATGCCTTCTTTGATCTGAGACTATATAAAAATTTAACACATCTAATCTTCTATACATATATCAGGAGAAGCAAATGTTACTAATGTGGAGTAATAATATAAGGAAACAGATTTTCTTTAATCCTTTTTGAATGAATCTTTTAAAGTTTCATATTTGACATGACTGGGACTACAGCCTACAAAATCAACACAGATAAGGCCTAGTCCAGGAATCGAACTCATGATCTTACGCTGTGAGATACAATTATCACTGTGAGCCCAAAGTAGCAATAAGAATGATAAAGGATTAGGCTGTAGCCTAGGGCACATGGCATTAAAGGGGCTCATCCAGCTTGGTCTTGCCTGCAAAGGGTGTCTGCTGGAAGACAAAGTAGGAAGGAAACAGATTAACATAGAAACATAGGAAGTGATGGCAGATAAGAGCCACATGGCCCATCCAGTCTGCCCAATAGATTAGTTTAGTGTCATAGGGGTAGATCCAGACCTAAGTTCTTTTTACGTTTGTTGGCGTAGCATATTTACACTATCGTAAGTACTAGGCACTTCCACTTGCTAGTACGCAATTTACTTGATTTACGTTTGCCAAACCCTACCTTAACTTTTCAAAGTGTAAGTATGGACGTACGTAATGGATTGACGTACGTAACGGCCAAACCCAGCCAATATTGTACAGTTTAAATGCCTCCCTTAGCCTACAAAGTGTATATCCGGGTGTCGTATGGATGACCCGCCCCTTCGTTCGTATTTACGCTGAAGTTATGTACGATCAGAGTTACGTTGCATAACATCTACTGCGTACATGCGCAGTAAATACAAATTGATGACAGCAGCTAGCATAAATACACTAGCGTACGTAGCTCAGGATCACTATCCTACTTGTTTGAAAAGGGATATTTGACTGATGTCACATGAAGTGTGCAGAGTTCAAGCTGTCTTTGCCAAACTGTATTGTGTGGGATACTGTGTCAGCATTCAGTTCTGTTTTTTGCAGTGCTTGTGCTGCAAGATTGCATAATTGAGATAACTGATCTCTGTAAATATGGTGTCTGTGAATAAAGCTAGATTTTAAACTACTATGTAATTAACAGGACATGGCGAAGGGTTTCTGAAAGAGTATATCAGCCTAGGGTGGCAGTGGCAAACGCAGGATTTTGAAAGGGGGGTTTCCAATGCGTGTAATACATGTGGGGTATAATATCATAGCTGCAAACCTTTTGGAGCCTGAAAACACAGCAAATTAGCTTCGCCGTGTCCTGCCCAAGCTCTGCTCCTGACCCGCCAACACTGTCATACTGCACAAGGCAAAAATTACCCCTAGTGTGTGTGTGTTTGTTAGGGAATTAGACTGTAATGTGGCAGAGGTTGATGTATGTAAAATTGTAAAGAGCTACTTAATATGATGCCCTGTTAAAAAATAAAACATATGTAAAATGGCAATACTGATAATATGGTCGTACTATCTGACTGCCAAGACGTAAGACATCCATTAAAGTTCTCTGTAAAAGCAGGACGTTTATCATGTAGATTTGAAAATAATAATAAATTCTACATTAAGGAAATGCATTGATTATTGGCTGTAACAAGTCCTGTTCTGATTTTTTTTTTATAGGTGATTTATAAGTTACTACTTTCACACAGTAAAATAGTAGTATAATTTTGAAGGAACAGATCTACTAGTAATAGCAATATACAAGGCATTAGTAGAGCACATTACACAATGTACAGATCTCATAGTAATAGCACATTACAAGCATTAGCGCATTAGTAGAGCACATTACACAATGTACAGATCTCATAGTAATAGCACATTACAATACATTAGTAGAGCATGAACACATTACACAATGTACAGAGCCTGTCAGTGCATAAGCACTGTTGTATTTGTAGTGACCCATTTGCCATTCCCACCTGCTTTCCTATTGCAGCATAGGCCAAGACCATCTTCCTCCATGTCAATTCGGATAACATGGTCGCTAAGCCATGCCCCTTTTGCGGCACCCGTGAAGCCACGCCCCTTTGAGAATTTCCACCTTTTTTTGCTCATTTTTCAATTTTTCAATCTGGGGGGGGGTTCTGGGCAACCAGAAACCCCCCTGGGTGCGCCACTGGGTGGTTAGTGCCATTAATCAGGCCCTTGATATTTTTGATTTATCTTACCTGGATAGAGCACCTCTACCCCTAAAAGACGCCTGAGACACAATATCTCCATTATCCTGGGAAATAACTCTTTGCAACTCTGATGAGGTATCATCGCATTCAGATAAAGCTCTATTGGATACAAGACAGAAAGTGATAAAGTTATTGCAATGTAAACAGAGGAATATCAGATCATCAAAATCACAGTCTGGTGCAGAGTTAGCTGCAAATGCTCTCAGAATTATAGACATAAATTTTGTTCATGATAAACATGAAATTCTGTGTACAGTATTTTTATGGCCCATCATTATTGACTGACCACTATATTAAATCCATTACAGCTTACAAAAGGTATCAGTATCCTATTCTGACTTGTAAAAGCAAAGCATACATTAAATAATAAAGCTAACAAAACCTCTATAATACAGCAGAAATATTGCCTTTGCTCTTTTATGGCACATATGAGTCACATGGAAAAGCAGAAAAGACACCACCTCACATCACTATCAATCACAAACATCACTGGTTTCTGGAAGTCCAGTGGGACTGCTGTAATAAATTAATTGTAGCAATTTTTACAATAAGTATGTATAAAAAAATTGGTGTAAGGTTTTATTAAATAAATGCACCTAAATGTATCCCTCAATGTACAATCCATCCTGAAATTTACATTGCATGTTTTCTCAATGTTCTAACAGATTAATCATTTTCCTACTGCAGTAGATGCCTCCTTGTACAAGAGCAAATAATTCTTACTAGCTTCTCAGAAAAAGTATTTCTAGGACTTTTCCTGTGATGGTCACATTTTTGCAATCTGCCAAATATGTTTGTGATATGGAAAAAATGATATCCTGATGACACAGTTTAAGATAAGGGACATAACGGAACAATTAGGATTTTATTCCACTATAATATACCTCCATGTGCTCTACTCAAGACACTTCTGAAGAATAGCTGTAGAAAATAAAGAGCTTAGTAGGTGAAGTCCTCATTCAGAGGCAGCAGCAAAGGGGAAAGAACATATACATCATAAGAACTCTAAAAGAGAAAAGAAGAGGTGTTTCCCCCAGCATTCACTCAGATTCTATCTATAGGTTTTAGAATTATTAGGCAAAGTACATAATCAGTAATTCTACCCAAAATTCTAAATACATTAATAACTAACAGAATGCCATATTACAGCTCAATCTACTCACCTACTCCTGCAGTTGTCTGCGGAATCCGGTTCATATTCGCTTGCTGTCTTAAAAGCTGAACTTGGATGTAAGTTTGGAGAGGGCGAGTTCTTCTGAACGTTTGTCTGACCAGTCATCCTCCATGTGTGCACTCAGAGGATTGGAACTTCAGCAATAGTGTCACTGTCAAGTGAAATTATGGGAGCAATATGGCGAACATGGATCTGCACAGAGTAAATGTTACAAGATTAGCATTTGTTTAACTTCTTCATCACTGAACCAAACTCCACGTTTTGCTATATGTTAGTTTAAATTGGAATTTTCACCCCCCCCCTCTCCAAAATGAAAAAAGTATATCATTTATTCTGATAAATATGATTGTAGCAAACTCAGGAGGAAAAGGACATTTGGGTAAATATCTTTAGGACTGGAGCACAAAATTTTAGAGACAAGTGTGGAAATTTAGACTGGATACGACAGGGTACTTATGCATTCAGAATTTGTAAGTACTCAGTGCCTGTGTTTTGTACATATGCAAATGTGGCAGTTACGCATCAGAACACATTACAATTCTGAAGTACTCAAAGTAACCTGTTCTGAGAGTGGGACATGATGCGGGGAGAGGTATTTAACTGTAAGGTCTTAGCTAACAATTCTTTATTTTGAACGAGTCCTTAACACACAAAGGTGTGTGCGTAAAAGTTAAGATGCAAATGTGCACTACTCTCATGCATACGGAATCAAAGATTGCACTTAGTGTTTGTAAACCTCCACTGTGGAGACTTATAAGCGCTTTGCATACTTAGGTCTGGATCCTGTCCATAATCAATATGATCCAGAGTTATGCATACATTTGTTTTGTGGAGGCACAGCGGGAATTCGCACAGAATGGGAGCAAGTAGAAAGACAGGTGCAACGCTTCCCATGTACCCACAGTCGGTGCATACACTGTGCGCTTGTGTTACTGTGTGTTCCACAATATAAAAATTAGAAAAGGGGTGTTTAACTAATTTTAGTATCAGATAGGTATGTAGCACAACAGAGCTGATTGCCTGTACGGTGTGGCGCCAATTAGTAACACCTCCCTTCCTTACCCATTTATTAGTTCTACACACTCATCATCATGGTATTGGACATGCTGTGATTCTGATGAAGAAATACAAATCAGGACTGGAGGTTTATGACAATTAAAGGTAAACTTTTTTTTCTTTTTCCATTTAATTGCATAGGGGTGGGAGATATGTTGCTTGTTCTATATATAGCAGTGGTAGTCATATTCCCGTTGCAAATAATTCCGATGGAAGAAATACTGACATGAGTTTCCCTATTGAAGAAATCCCGACATAGAAAAAATACAGACAACAAAAATGACTGACCTGTAAGATCAGTCGGGTATATTAGCTGTCGGTATTTTATGTGTAGGGAATTTATTTTTTGTCAGAGGGAATATTTTTTTATCAATAATTTTACAAATCAGTAATTTTTGTTGTCAGTATTTTTTCCATGCCGGGGTTTCTTCAATAGGGAAACCCGTGTCTGTATTTCTACCACCAGGAATATTTGCATCGGAAATTCCTATTGGACCCATATACAGAACCTTTTTCCCTAGTTTAACTTAGACTTGCATCTTCTGTACCTTGTATGAGGGATGTGGACCTAGACTGAATCCACCACGGGTTGATTCAGGAAGCCCCTTGTACCCAAACACAATAACAACTTCCAAATACAGATCACAAACAGTATGCATGGTAAATAAGAATAGATTTATTATAAGAGAATGTACTGGATTGGCATGGCTTAATTTACTGGGACTGATAGAATAGGACAGGTGGTTATAGGACAGGACATAAATTAAGAGTGGCTTAAAACACAGTCAATATACAGAGCAAAAAGGCATATACAAATAAACATACAAAATGACAGTCACACATCCACTCACTGCATCTAGAATCCCACTCTCATGCTGTACCCACTCGCATCCAGTGCAGTGTCTAACTAAACAATGGCTAAAAAGGGATTAAGATTCAGTCCATATTGTATAGCGGTTACTATGATGCAGTCTGCATCGCATGCAGTTGCTAAAATGCAGTCTGAATTGTTTGGCATACACTAGGGTGCTGTCTGTATTGTCACTAGGTTGCAGTTATTAATTTATGGCAGGCAATAGTGTGCAGTGTTTATATTATGTCAGTCTCAAAGATGCAGTCTTTACTGATGAAATGGGTGCAGTCTGTATTGTACGGCAGACAATTGGATGCAGTCTGTATTGTATAGTGGTGTCTAGAATACTGTGCTGATTTTATAGTAGTGACTAGGATGTGTTTTCTTTTTTGTGGTTACAACAATGCATTCTTTGTTTCATGATGCTCAGATGGATGCTGCAATATATAGCAGTCACTGGTGTTAAATGTTAAATTTCAAACAGCTAAGCACCTGCCCTCGTCTGAGCACACACAATAAAATAAACACACACTCATCTAGTGCCTGCTCAAACATTAGGTAGACTAATTTGTAGTTAATTTCAAGGGTAAACAATCGTGGGGGGATGAAGGAAGAAAATATACACACAGTATATGAAAGGCAATTTACCAATAGTTAGTAAGCCTGGTGTAGAAGTCATGTCAACACTTCAAATGTGTTAGCCTTGGGAGGTAATAACCCTTAATCAGGCCCAGCACAAATAAAATAAGGACTTAGGGTGTCGGATACAGATTTATGATCCAATTCCAAGTGCATCAACAGAGGAGTCCGATGTAAGATACCCGTTGGATCTAGCTTCCATGCAAGCAAGGGGAGGCTATTCCTCTCACTTATATGGACTTACACTCCAAAGGCTACCTTAAATCTTACACGCCATCCACAATTAAAATGTGGACAGTGAAGAAGTCTGCATAGTATGGAGAGTAAAAATTAAACGTGAGATAAGGAGTCAACCACGAGGGTACTGGATAAATATGTCAGAGCGCTAAAACCCAGGAACAGGGAACTACCCAGTCTGATCAATAAAGAGAAATAGGTAAAAGTCTAGATAGCACTAGATATAGATATCAATTGTAGACAAAATTTATAAAAATGTATTTCTTAACACAATAAATTAAAAAAACTTATTAAATGGATAATTGGCCATGAACAAAATTAAAACACAATCTATGTGTCAATACCAGTATGACAGAGAAAAGGAAAATAAGTAGTACAGTACTGGTGTATTGTGCTTTTGATGTTAAAAGAAAAATATATAGTATCTAGTATTGCAAAATTGAAAAGGTTAGTTATAAACCTCAGTGCACTCAATGATGATGGAATAATGCTCCTAGGTATCTAATAGAATGTGTATTTGATCCTCAGTTGTGGCTCTTATCGTCCGGTGTTTGTCTCCACCAGTTAAACACAATGTAAAAAAATGAGAAAGACACTTTTTGATACAATTGCTACAAAGTACCCGTTTCTCTGAATTGAGAGATTATTAGGTATGCGGAGCACCAGGTGGTCGAAGCTCTCGCAGTATCGAGTGGCGTTTGTTCTATCCGACCTGGTGGATGCCCCACGTGGCAAGAGGTATGTATGGCTATGGAGGGATCTCTCTCTGGTGTGGACACTAGCCCACAATCCGTAGTTTCTCGGCCCGTTGATCTGCATTGCAGAGTTATAAAGATGGAGGCAGAGGACGAGGCGCACAGTATGCCGGATAGTGTGGGCTCTCGCATAGAGCATGGATAATGGTCCTGTCCCGGTGAGTGCCCCACGTGGTTAAACTTTGTAAGCGACAGGGGAAAAGGTATGTCCGATGTAAAGATCCTGTACGATAATTCGCAATGGCAAAAGCAGATCCTTATTTGAAGTGATTAAAGGGAGCAGAGTGCAAGTCAGCAAATCATACGGTAATTAGGCAAAAGTGGTCATAGTCTGTTTAGGAATAGCTCCTTGACGCGTTTCATTGAGAGACGCTCGATTTCCTTAGAAGGAAGTCTATATCTAGCGCTACCTAGATTTTACCTAGTATGGAAAGTGCTTAGCATGTTCTCACTGTACTATCAGCATACCTTCCATATAGCAGAAGTGCTTGTGGTTTCTGTCCTTATCGACCAAGTGTCAGAATGGTTCCAGGACGGAACTTGGAATATATGTGCTACTTGACGCCCCCTAATGGATTTAGTCCAAGAATTCTAGCAAAGGTACAAACTAGTACAGACCGAAATACCAGTGAACACAATGTCTGTCATTATTAACTACATGCAAGCTCATTAGTTGGGTATTAACCTGATCATATTATCTATTTACAACTTAACAATATACACACTATTACTCATTAGCGTATGTATGTTTAATCTAGGAGCAACTGAAGACATAGGCTGGCCAGACAATACCCAGGGTGTCACCTGTTGGTGGGCACTGATTCATAGTAAAGCTCACTGAAAATTTTGGGGGGAGAGGTGCCATAAGGTAGGTGAAGTGGGTTTCTGCTGTAAATGCTAGATCACAATGAGAAAAAGAGATTTCTAAAAGACCTTTGCAACCATTTGACCAGCGAGGCCGACCTTTCTAATCCCGCATTGGTTCTCGTGGGCTTTTGTCATTCTGCGGCGGAGGAAGGACCGAGGGATGCAGCAAAGGTAAGTAAGATGAATACTGGGGGAGCTGGACACATGATGCAAATACTGGGGGAGCTGAACACATGATATGAATACTGGGGGGAGCTGGACACATGATATGAATACTGGGGGAGCTGGACACATGATGCAAATACTGGGGGAGCTGAATATATGATATGAATACTGGGGGGAGCTGGACACATGATATGAATACTGGGGGGAGCTGGACACATGATATGAATACTGGGGAGATGGACACATGATGTGAATACTGGGGGGAACTATACACATGATATAAATACTGGGGAGAGCTGGACACATGATGGGAATACTGGGGGGAGCTGGACACATGATATGAGTACTGGGGGA
>WWET01004785.1:47603-59253 GCA_011038615.1 Limnodynastes dumerilii | reverse complement strand
TTTATAAATCTCCCCCCCCCCCCCTCATACCTTAAAAATGATGCTGTCAATGACGCTCTGAATTTGAGCAGCTGCAGTAATTCCACTTTTTAAGTATGCGATGCGTAAAGATTGCAGTGAAATGTTTCTAAAATCTATTGATTTTGTTCTAAAAAATATTAGTACCAAAACCACATTGAACTGAAAATAGTCTGTTTTGTAGCCTTTGCTATATAAATAAAAGATGTGATATCTTCGCCTTTTCAAATGGAAGTCACCAGGGGCCTCATGAAGACTATTTATTATGAAGATGAGCTTCACCAATTTGTTACTTCTGTTTGTGATCTTTATGTGGCTTTGCAATTGGTAGTTTTGGGGTAAGTGTGACTTTGTATCACATCAAACGACTTCTCCTTTATCCCTTTGTCTAGCCTGTCCTTTTTTTCCCCGGCACTTGTTTATTCATAACTCTCCTCTTTCCTTACTGTCATCCTAGTTCCACCTCACTCTTGTTTGTTTTCATGTTACTGAAAGAGACTAATTATTCTCCTGAGTCTTTAATGCCAAACATGTCACAAGCACTATGACACATTTTAAAGCACACATTGTACAAAGATGATGAGAATACACTCATTACTGATGCAAGGTGGCTGTGATGGTACAAAAACCCAAATACACTAAAATCTATTGCAAATTTTGGGAGAGGTAAATGTCTAACACTTACATGCTTTCCTATAGCTTTAACAGGTATATGTTTTCTCTAGTTACCTCCCACACTCCAAAAACATGCTGGCAGGTTAATTGGCTACTGAATAAATTAAGCCTATTCTGTGTACGTATGTATGTATTAGGGAACTTAGAATGTAGTTCCAATGGTGCACGGATTTTATGTGAAATATTCTCTGTAAAGTGCTACGCAATCTGATGGTACTATATAAGAAACCTGAACATAAATAAATATTACTTTCATTTAGTTTTTTTTTTCATTTTTGATGTGTACGGTTATAACTGACAAACTTTCTGCTCTATCCACTTGTTTAAATGTATAAATTGTATAAATTGTGACAATATTTTGCACATGCAACTAAAATACTGCATAGCTTTATATTTAGGGGCTAATTCAGAGTTTGGGAGTAAGGGTAAAAAAAAAGGTGCAAGTGTACAGTTTGGCTAAACCATTTTTCAAAGTAAGGAGTGTTAATTTAAAACCTTTTGCAAGTAGGGAAAATACTTTTACACATAGAATTCAAATACTGCATAGCTTTAGGTCAAGGTTGCTGACTTTTCAACAGCTCGGGATTTCGGAGGGAAGCTATAGATGCATGCAGGGAGTGGGGCTTAATGACATGATTTCAGCAAATCGTGTCATTAAGCCCTGCCCCAGCCTAATACTTACTCGTTTTTAGCTTTAATAGGGATCGGGACGGGGCTTGATGGCACAAATTGCGTCATCAAGTCCCTCCCTGTCCCTAGCAACACTAGTATACTAGTGTTGCTAGGTGCGGGGGCTAGGCAGGGGGGGCAGGACTTGAGGCCATGGTTTTCCATGAAACCACGAGCCTCAAGTCACTTGCAGGAGATTTGCAGGCTCTCCTGGGATACCGGAACTGCCCGAATTTCGTGAGTCTTCTGGACATTCCGGGAGAGTCTGCAACCCTGCTTTAGGTTTACTCTATAAAACAGAGTTGAGCTAAAAAACTTCACCTCTTAGTTCTAATTCTAATTTCACAATTTAAATTTGCTTCCCCTTGCAATTCAACATGATATTACTCAGGTCTACACTTGCACCTAAAAAAAGGTGTAAGTGCAACTCTGGATCAGCCCTGTAAGTGTCAATCAGGGGCAGGGCCGTATCTAGGGGTCGTGCCCATAGATGACTTAAAGGGGGGCGTCCAGAAGGGCATCCCCTCTTTAGGTCCCTTAGTGCTACCCCGGGCCACGGTCACATAGGCTGCGACTTACACAGAGGGCGTCCGCATCAAATAACAGATGCGGACGGCATCATTAAGATGAATAGTAGTGGGTATACAGGGCTCCTATAGGAGTCCTGTAGTACCAAATCCATTCTATTGAGTAATGCTATGAGGTAGCGTTATTCATGGCAATAGAATTGGTCCAACAGGGCTCCCGTAGGAGCCCTGTATTTCCAGTACTTGTCACACAAGCACTGCTTGCGCCGCAGAGGAAGGAGCAAAAGGGAAAATGTAAGTGACTTTAGTAATAGTTTTTTTAATAAACAAAAATGATTTATATATAGGGGGCACAAAAGGAAGCTGAACATATATAAGGGGACACAAAAGGAGGCTAATACATTTAAGGGGGCACAAAAGGAGACTAATACATATAAGGGGGCACAAATAAAGACTGAACATATATAAGAGGGCACAAAAGGAGTGGGGGGGGGGGGCAGCAGAATTTTTTTTTACGCCCTGGCCTCTGATAGGTAGAAATGGCACTGATCGAGGGCAGCATTTGACACAATTAGGCCCCACAGAAAATTTGGGTGGGAGAGTCTGACCAAAGCACAAATAAAGCATACATTCTATAGCATAATTCCTAAGGATGCAGTGGGGTACAGTATATGGGAGTCTCCTCGCCTCAGGCCCCACAGCAGCCTTACTGCCTACATACACTGGGGCTTTTCCAGATCTGAATGTAGTTTTGTTGCAAACTACGCAACATAACTACATAATGTATATGAAACACGTGTAGACCCATCACCAACATATGTCCAAATACACAATAGGACGTAATTATGTTACAAATTACGTCCAAAGTAAGTTCCTGATCTTTTAAGCATGTAAATACATTCAAAATTTAAATGACGTTAGATTACGTATTTTGCCCATTAGGATCAAGATTATATGCGTCTCTAAATGTCACTTTTCCAAATTACATCCTAATCTGAATTGCATTTGACATAACCTCGATTTGTAAATCTAAATGCACTTTATTAACAGCTTTAAAAAACACCTTTAACATTGCCCTTTCAAATATATTATTAGAAATTAACAAATATATTTACTTTAAGCATAACACTTTAAAAAACATTGTTTCAATTATATTGAACCATACACATATGGCTTTAGATAAATCAACAAATTGCTAATTAACAATCATGTTCGCTTCACATGGCACAGTGGCTACGTACCTGTTGCCTATGTCCACGCAAGCTATTTAATGAATCAGTTAGAGCCTATGTACCGCCATTCACGTTCATAGATGTCCTTGTAATGTTCTTGAATTAGTTTCCGGTCCATGTTGCAAAATCAGAATATGTAGTTATGGCATGCCATTATTAAAATATTAGGGTTCATACTACCTCTCTTTATTTTGTGTTAACATTTATAACCCAATACATTTTAGATTACAAGGATTTCACCTTCCTGTTGAATTTTTAAAATCACATTTGTAAACTTAGATTTTGGGTGTACGTACAGCAAAGTGATGCACGATTAAAATGGGTAACCACACTTCAATGTGTATGCAAAAGGTGGTGTTACTTTTTTAACTCTTATACTGTAAGAAGATGCCTAAAACAGTTCAGAACATGTGTGTATTCAACTCTTTATACCAATGTTCTTCTGAAACCGTACTACCATTTATACAAGTCTAAGATAATGGCAACAATAAAAGACACAGTTTATATCTAATGCAGATTTTTATTGCATCGTTAAGACATTTTACATTTATAAAACTGTAAAAACCATTTAGAAAGAAAAACACAAAACACAAAGGTAAGTAACAGCGCTCAGAGCCACAATATGTAGACCTTTAACTGTCCTTCTTAAGCTGTCCGTCACAACCGACAGTCTTTATTTCAACAAAATTCTTCTCCCTTAGTACACTCTCCTTCACCGTCTTTCTTTCTTTTCTGATGGATCAGCTCCCCCAGTGTCCACCAGTGGTATATGCAGGTGAGAGAAAAATCAAAATAGTGTGATATGTCTCCTAAATAGTGTAATAGAGCCTCCATTCTTACATCGATTGACAGCACATTCATCTCTAGGTTTTTCCATTTAATCCTGGTGGGCAATCACACCTATAGTCACCATGCAGGTCATAGCAGGTTCCTCCATTGGAGCTTACCCTTTACCAATAATAATTGCTATAACTCACAAGATTTGTTTCTTGATTTCAGCATGAAGCATACTTTTTCCTCTGGTAGTCTCTCCAGTTGTCTCCACTCCACTTCTCAAGAAAGACTTTACAAGTTGAAATGCGTATTTAGTGGGAGGTGGTGATTCTTTGCAGAGTGAGGTGCTTGTCCTGGTGAGCCTTCATTTCTATGCCTAGTAGGGGGGCCCCATATATCTACTGGCAATAACAACATGAATGGATGTCTCATAATGGCTTGCTGACCTCATTTGAAGATTGTGAAACTCATCAAGTATTTTACTGTTTTTTTGGAGTTGCTTGGAAGATAAATTTTTAAGGAAAGAAAAAGTCAATACCATTTTTAAAAAAGATACTTTTTATTGGTGATTGTAACAAGTGGAGCAGGAGTTGAGCACATTATTGAATAGTTACAATAGTTGAATAGTTACAGTGTTTCTTTGTTGGGACGTGCTGCACAAGGGATCTCTCTGCCGGCTGACGCGGAGAGGACAAATAGAAGTGGAGAGAGACTACCAGAGGAAAAGATATGCTTCATGCTGAAAACAAGAAACAAATCTTGTGAGTTATAGCAATCATTATTGGTAAAGGGTAAACTGAACGTATTCCTTTTCATATTGTGGGAGAGTATCCTGGAGAGGTGGCGAAAAGGACCCTGGAGAAGAAATTCTGAGTATCTGAAGGCCTAAGTCTTGGTGAGTGTGAGTGCAACCTTTAACGTTTTATAACACGTATTTAGGAGACATATCACACTATTTTTCTCTCACCTGCATATACCACTGGTGGACACTGGGGGAGCTGATCTATCAGAAAAGAAAGAAAGACAGTGAAGGAGAGTGTACTAAGGGAGAAGAATTTTGTTGAAGTAAAGACTGTCGGTTGTGAAGGACAGCTTAAAAAGGAAAGTAAAAGGTGTACATATTGTGGCTCTGAACACTGTTACTTACCTCTAATATTCTTTCTATATGTGCGGATTTAAATTTTTTTATTTCATCATCCTTGGGGGTGAAGTGGAAATGCCCTTGTCACAGTTGTGTAAAAGTTGCCAGGCAGGAGCGCAAGGCAGTGTTACCATTCTTTGATTGTTTTTACCTGCAAATACCATTTTATTTACATAACAAAAAACATCAAGCACAAAACACTAACACCATGATCCTCTTCTCATTACAGTTAGATATGCCAGTGCACAAAGAGTATAATACTGTAGAATGTGCAGACAGGCCGAGAAAAGACGGTGTGTCCAGAACAGAGTTTCTGCAAAGAGTGAAGAAAAAGCAACATAAATATCGATGCAAGTGACAATTGGTTACAAGTGAAAAGGATACAAAATGTTAGGAAATTGAATGTAAGGGCCGTATTCAGAAAACCGTTTCCATAAAGGAACGCAATTATACGCACAGCTGGTGCAGGCCAAACCCCCTCACACCCATGACACTCTGCCTCCATAGACCACTTGTAACTTTCCGTGACCTTCCCCTGTCCATTTTTATTAAAATTTTCACATGCGTATTTTTGTGTCGCATATCCGGACGTATGTGTCCAAGTGCAATTCACAAGTCCATCCGTGAGGCTCTTACGCGCGTATATTCTACTTAAAGTACGTAAAATAAGTTACTACACGTGTGCAGTTGAAACGTTCCTAAAAATACACACAAGATGCTGTGATCTTCAGGGGAGGAGGGATTAGTTGAAACGTTCCTAAAAATACACACAAAATGCTGTGATCTTCAGGGGAGGAGGGATTAATGCGGGGAGAAGAGCGGGGGTAAAAAATTTTATTTATAAATTTTATTTATTGGAGCAACAAGTAATACAATGAGAAACATTGGGCCTGATCCAGAGCTACGATGTTGCGCTGAGCTTATTAACGCTCAGCATAACATTGATGCACTCCCCCTGACACTCCCCTGGTCCGGGCGTAATTACACTCTGTTATGCCGGCTGAAGGCTACCCTAACTTCAGCCGGTGTAACAAGAGTGTAATTACACCCGACCCTGACTGTAACTACCTAAGCCGGCCCTCCCTGCCTCATTACCCTAGCTCCCCCCGCCTTCCTTCCCTAACTGTTGCGTAGTTACGGTGAGGAACGCCCTCTCAACCGTAACTACGCAACAGTTAGGGACGCCCGACCCAAACTAAACAGCCGATCTTACGCATCCGCTCGCCGTAACTACGACAGCGTGTGGAAGTCTGGATCAGGCCAATTGTGTACAATCATATGCGTCAAGGTAAGTGGCCTCCAATTGTGTACAATCAATGCATCAAGGTAAGTGGCCTTCAGGTCAGATGGAATCCATTTCCTAGAAGGTAGAATCTATTCTAGTATATCAACAGTAATAACTTGGAGAGAAGGGTCTCCCAATAAAAATCTTTTTTGTTTTGTACCAAGATGTAGCACGAAAACATTCATGGATTTGTTTTTGAATTTGAGGGGTTAGCGTGTTCGTGTAGTCTGACCATAGGTTAAATAGTTTTTGAACTGGCTGTTCCCTGGTCAGAGTTGCCTCAAGCCACTCCAGAAATAGAAAAGTTTAATGTGAAACATGTCAAGAGTAGGCAGTTCAGAACTTATCCAGCTTTGTAGAATGCATTTTTTTAGCAACCGCAGAAAGTATTATTAACATTTGTTTGTATATATAATTTAACCTAATTTCAGGGTCTAAAGATCCCAATACAGCCCATCCCCAGGGATGTCAATTTGAAGAGTAGCCACAAGTGACTGTACCTGATTCCAGAATCTTCTGATATAGGAGCACTCCCATAGACAGTGCATCAGAGTTGATCTAGATATACCACACTTGGGACAGACATGAGAGTCAGAGGTACTTATTTCAAATCTGCGATTAGGAGATATATATCCCTGATGATTTGTGGGGATGCGGGGTCTCCCTACAGCCGGAGAAGCCAGTATACCGGTGGCCGCGGGACCCGCCGAGGACAGAGACAAGTGATGGAGGGCATGGCGGGCTGTGACAGCTTGCCGCATCACAGGGGATGGCCCAGAAGACAGATGGCGTGGGGAGCCAATCAGTGGCCACGGAATCGCAAGCCATGCCCCCCGACGACATCCAGGCGCGGGAAGCGTGCGGGGAGAAGGAGAAGCGCGGAGGACTGGAAAAGGTGACGAGAGCAGCCATTGTTGGAGGTAAGTGTGACAGAGACAGGCTGGGAGATTTCAGGCCAGCTGTCTCCAACTATTGCTGGACCACCAGGGTTTAGTGCTATTGCAGTGCTGATAAGGCTACGGCAGCAGGGGACTAGTTTGGAGTCCCTGCCTCAGCGCAAGGTCTTTGTAAAAAAAAGGAGCTTAAAGTTGGGCTGTCAGCCCACATTGTGTTTCGTTTATAGCAGTGAGAGAAGGGTTTCATTTGGTGGAGAGGAGAGAGAAAACCCTGGGCTAGCTCTCTAAACCCCTATCTGATTCACATTCCTGTGTAGCAAGAAATAGGCGCGCGGCTGCTGCCCGTTATACACCACGCCACTTGGTCACGAGCATCGGCTGGTGGTTCCTAGCACCAAGGTGCTGTCCTGCATGCCCGTCTGTATACACCACGCCACTTGGTCATGAGCACCGGCTGGGGTTCTTGGCACTAAGGTGCTGTCCTGCAACTTACTAGACACTCTCTGCAGTACCCGGCGGAACATCACTGCACGATTCTGCAGCGCACGGGGAATCTCACTGCACCCACTGCTGAATACACTCCCAGCTCCTGATTAATATAGTGATTGTATTCCGTTTGTTAACTTCCTTCTCGTGTTTATTGTTGGCCTTAAGCCTAGGTTCCATGTTAAACTACCGTGTTGATTTTTTCGGTGAGTGTATTAACAGTATTTCTTCCGTAGTGTTAGAAGGTGTTGCAGGGGGTACCGGTCTGGGTAGCAGCGAGGGGAGCAGGTGAGTGAGGTGCAGAATTGTGTGTGTGTTTCTATCCGCAGGAGACCGCGGCCGCGGAAGCACCTGAGGAAGGAGGCACAGAATCCGGGGAGTAGAAGTGTTTTGTTTGTGTGTATATTCAATTGGGCCCTCACCATTTGGTGAGCCTAGGTGCCCCGGCCTGCTAAGTAAAGCCCGCCGGGTGCATGCTCAGCTCCGTTTCCCTGGCCAGACTATACTCGAGAACACCCCACCGGAGGGACAGAGAGTTACTCTCTCTCCAGGTGAGGACTTGGACACTACCCCCTTGTGGTTTTGGGTTAAGGTTCGAATTGTAACAGTGTTTCCTTCCAGGTCTTCACCCAGGCTGAGTGCAGGTGAAAACAGGCTGGAGAGTCGGGTCTGGAAAAAGAGTGAGTCGGTAGTCCCTAAACTTTGCGAACCGCTACCTGCACCTTCCCCAGGAACGGTCGGACGACGAGTTATCAGGTAAGTGCCTGCAAGGCGACTATTCTTACACACCTCACAGATATATACAGAGTATAATTTCTCTGTATGTACTTGGTTTTAGTATTTTAAATGAACTCGATATGGAATTTAGGAGGCATTCAATGGTAAGATTGGGAAACACTAAAAACCAATAAGATAAGATATTCGGGTATAATCTAGTGTGTCTCGAAGATAATAATATTTTCAAGAAATTGCACCTCTACCAGGCTGTGGTTGTGCAAGCATGGTATCAAAATCATTACGCCAATCTTCCGCCCCAAAGGAGCGGGTGACTTCATGCTTATAGTGTAGAGCTTGTTGGATTGTTTGAGAGGCAGGTATGTAAAATTTTTCTTGTATCTGAGCTACAGTTAAAATAGTCTGTGATCTAGGTGTAATAAAATCCCTAATACACACAAGTTTTTTAGCTATCCAACTTTTTAAAGGGTATGTTCCTTCCCATTGTGAAGGTTAGAATTATTGAATAGAGGTAGAAATAGAGATTGGTGATTTTGCAGTTTTTTGCGCTTCCTGACTGCTTTCCATGTGGCTTAAGCTGACATGAGTAGGGGGTTGTCTTGAGTTTCCTAAGATATATCTTTTTTACTGCAATGTAAAAAAGATACAAGGGACACATTGGTAAGAAAAGCTCTCCCAACAGCAATATTAGAGTATCTTTCCGTGGAATGTAGCCAGTCTTTATTAATCTGTAAATGGCTAGCACATCCATAATATTTAAAATTAGGCCACCGTTCACGTGGCCCTGTTGTAATTTGTGTAGTGATATCCTAGATCTTTTCTCTTGCCAAATTAATTTTCTGAAAGTTCTATTAAGCAAACGCTCATCTTTGGTAGAGAGATTAATGGGAAGCATTTGCAACGGGTATAATAATTGAGGAAAAAAGACCATTTTAATAAGATTTACACTGCCCGAAAAGGATAGAGGGAGACTGTGCCATCTGTCCATTGAGGTGCATATTTTAGTAATGTGAAAGCGTAGATTGGTACTATATAATGAGTGAAAATTTTTAGGCAATTGTATACCCAAATATGTCAATGAATGTGAGGCCCATTTAATTTGAAACTGCCTATACCGGGGGGACGAGACTCTGGACCCAACCAGAGGGAAATTGACTTGTTTTAATTAATAACAAAACCTGAAACTTTACCGAATTCAGTAATAATTTCCAATATTTTCTTTAATGAATGTTGTGGGTCAGATACATACAAAAGCAGGTTGTCTGCAAAAGCTGTAAGCCTTGTAGACATATCCCCGATATTAATGCCCTTAAAGTCAGGAGTTGACTGTAATAATCGAAGCAGGAGATCTAGGGCTAGATTAAATAAGAGTGGTGCCTCGTTCCTCTGGACATTCCAACGGGGGAACTGTAAGAGCCATTGACAATGAATTTAGTAGAAGGGGAAGTGTATATATTTTCTATAAATTTCGCAAATTTAGATCCAAATTCTCTAATATCAAATATTGCCTTTAAATGTGGCCATAAGTTCTGGTCGAATGCTTTCACGGCCCAGGCTCAGTAAGGCACTCAGGGGGGAAACTCGGGGTCAAGTAACAGATGATATTAAGCAAGCCAAAACAGTGCATGCCGCCTTTACTGAATATATGCCATGGAAAAATCCCATTTGGTGGTGGGTAAGGAGAGAAGGAAGGATACTTTGTAGCCGGTTTGCCATGATTTTTGCCAAAATCTTAAAATTTTGATTTAGCAAGGTAATTGGTCTGTATGACATGACAAAATTGGCAGGTTTATTGGGTTTTAGTATCAGTGTGGTAAAGGCCTGGTTAAAAGTAGGATATGAGGGAACCTTTTGATGTATAGTATTATACAAAGAAGTTAAAATAAGTACAAGCTGCGGCTTCAAAATATTAAAAAATTCAGCCAAGAGACCATCTGGGCCAGGTGATTAGTTATTTGCAGAGAGTGGAAATGGCTCTACTCACCTCCTCTTATGTGTAAAATATCTTCAAACTCCATACAATGATATAGCAGCTTAGCACAAGTCATTTTTTAAACAGGCTGAAAATCCATTTCTTGTCTTTTGCTGCCATCTTGTGCTATATACTTAATTGCAGCTCTTTTTTTTGCATAAAAGCCACTTTAATCTGGAAAGAAAAATAAAGGTAAAGCAGGGAGCATTGGAGAAACCACGCAAACAAAAGATAAATTAAAAGTAGAAATTTCCTCTATACTTCGTCATTCATAAACAAGAAGAAACCAAAAACAAAAACAAGAATATTTATAGAATCTCTCTTTCAGCCCTGAGGATGTGCAAATAGATGTAATGTGACAACATTATTGAGGTGCCCTGAAAAGTGCTCAGGTATTCAACTTATTGCACTAGAACATTGTGTGATTAATTTTTCCCTTGCATACTGTGAGATCTACTATTCATCATCATGGCTGGAAAAGGTTTAAACAGGAGAATGCAAACTACAGGTAATACTGCCCCCATTTTCCAGAAGAAGTCTACTACTTCAGAATTCACATTGATAAGTACAGGTTTTCCAGTCCTCAGCGATTACTCACTTATATATACTTGGTCTCAATGTAAGACTTTTAAATTTGCAAGGGATCCATCGTATAATTCCTCAGTAACACATGGTGAAACGCATAGTCAGGGCCGGCGCGACCCGCTCCGCGGGGGGATGCGGTGCATCCCGGCGCCATGCTGGATAGGCGCCGGACATCCCCCCGCACCACGATATACAGAATGGCAGCGTTCATACATTCTCCTGTATGAACGCTGCCAATCTGTATAGCGGTGAGCGGGGGAATGTCCGGCGCCTATCCAGCATGGTGCCGGACCCCCGCTCCGTTATACAGCCTGGCAGCAGCGCTCATATAGGAGTTCCTGTATGAGCTGCTGCAGTAGTCACAGAACATCTCACAGCTGCAGCAGCTCATACAGGAACTTCCTGTATACACACTTCCTGTCTGCAGACACAGCGCCGCAGAGGAGGAAGGGGACAGGTAAGTAAGTAATTGAGGGGGACTTGAGCATTATTATGGTTAATACTGGGGAGAAGGAGGGGAGCTGGGGGCATATTATGGTGAATACTGGGGGGGGATAGGGGAGCTGCAGGCACATTATGGTGAATACTGGGGGAGGGAAGGGAACTGGAGGCATATTATGGTGAATACTGGAGGGGGGGAATAGGGGAACTGGAG
>WWET01004785.1:28433-46397 GCA_011038615.1 Limnodynastes dumerilii | reverse complement strand
TTTTTTTAACTGCATTCAGGTTACAAGGATGTTGAATTTATTGTACAGTGGTCGGAAAGGATGCAGTCTGTATTGTATGGTGGCCTGTATGGTATAGCGGTCACTGGGATAATGTCGGTAAGGTATGTGTCCCTAAGATATATGGTCTGTATTGTGTTGCAGTGTTTAGGATGAAATGGGAATTGTATAGTGGAGACTAGAATGCTGCCTGTATTGTATAGTAGCGGCTATGATTTACTTTCTTTTATTGTGTTTACAAGATTGTGTTTTATGATGCTTACATGGATACTATACTATAGAAACTCTGATGACAAATTGTTAAACAGGTAGGCGCAAATTTAAAGTTTGCAGGGAGGCGCCGAACACCCTAGCACCGGCCCTGCGCATAGTGAAGCAATAATCTCCCTAGAGTTAAGCGCTTTAGATGATTAGCAGGTATAGAGTTATTTCTTACCGGCTGGTAGGCGCGGTTCCACGCTGGCCAGTTGATGCTGTGTGAGGCAGCTGTCAGCAGTCTCCGTGTCCTACTCGACACAGGCTAAATCTTCAATGCAGTCACAGCTGAACGTAAGTCAAAAGTACTTATACGTGCCTTTATGGGAGTATTGAGAGGTGTGTAAGAGGCTGTTTAAGATATTGTGCTGGGTAAAAGCTCTTTGATCTTTAAAACAGACAGGAGAACCTGATTAATTTTATGACAGCACATGCCACTTTATGTTAGCCAGTAGTCCCCATTCATATGTCTGCTACCTCTCCAGTAACCCCCATTCATTTGTCTCCAGCCTCTCCAGTAGCCCCCATCATAAGTCTGCAGCCTCCCCAGTAGTCTCCATTCATGTGTCTCCAGCTTCCCCAGTATCCTCCATTATGTGTTTCAAGCCTCCCCAGTAGTCCCATTTATGTGTCTCCCTCCTCCCCAGTAGCCACCTTCATGTATCTGCAGCCTCTCCAGTATCCCCAATTATGTGTCTGCCACCTTTCCATTATTCCTCACCATGTGTCTGCAGCCTCCCTAGTGTTAAAAAATGTGGGACTTACCATGTGATAGGCCACCTGTCGGTGGCACTCTCTAGTTGTGCCCGCACTGTGTTTTTACGGAGGTGCCACTTTTCCATAGTGGCAGCCTCCTGCTCAGTGCCCTCTGTGTCTCTCTGGCGGTGTCTAGGCAGCATGGGTGCTGCTCTTGGATTTGGTCACCTGATGTGCCCAGCCAATCAGATTCAAGCTGTGTTCACCACATGACAAAGGTGATGATGTGGTTATGTAACTCAACACGAAGAGGAAGAAAATATATATTACCGATAAGATATTACCTACAATACAGTTACTCACGAGTTGAAGAACACCTGGATGGATAATCTCGTAATCATGTAAGATTTAGTCGCCTACAATAGTTCTATTCAGCAATAGAGGCAGTTCAAGTCTTGTAACACCCCGGTATAATAAGGTATACAGGTAAGTTTTGTGGTGAGTGGACGACTCCAGAGAAGAATACACAGACACAATTTTTAGATTATAAATCATGTTTTAGGTTTACTTATTTTTGTTTGGTTTTGATTAGTTTTCTTGGTAAGTATGGTTAAATAGCAGAAAACTTGTACAGTAAGGTACCATTATAACTTCTCAGTGTTCAACAGAATTACTACTTTTTGATCACAAAAATGCATGCATACAGTGAATGATTGACTATGCAAATTAGCTTCAGTAACACATTGTTGTCAGAGAAATGAAAATAGCACTAACTAAATTGGTTGTTAAGTTATAAGTTTACAGTTGGCAAAAGTTGTATCAATATATAAATTATAACAACATTTCTATTGCAGTGGTAAAGGAAACAATTAATGCAAACTAGTTTATCAGCAACATGGCTTTGTACATTACAGTGAGTAGGTGACCTGGCGGTTTGAGGTGAAAATTGACAATCTGACACAGCTGCAGACTCTTGTCGCTGAGGAGAACAGTCTAGTTAAACTTGCAGTAGAACTTTGGCAATTAATGCCTTATTATTCTGCATAAATGTCCATCTGCTATCACTGGGAGTGAAATATCATTTACTCAGAAAATTATCCATTTAGATTGCACAAGAAGGTAAATATTAGGTCAGCCTCTTAGAGTTATTAATTTAACTAGCCACAAGGGAACTCCTTCAAAGCACTTGCAGTAAAAATATAATATTTTCACAAATCCCCTCCGTTTCCACAATGCTAGCCTCTTCTATCTCCGGCCCGAAGTCTTTCCAAACTGCTTCCACTGGCCCCTTATTCTCCCTCTATGGCTCCCAGTAACCTTAACTGCTTTTCTTCGATACCTTCTCTGTCAAAGTAATTTACAGCTTTCCTGTCAGCTTTTCTCACTCCTTCCCTATTACCACGGCTCCAGATTTCCCTGCTGCTAACGATTTTCTGTCACCGACTCCCATTCGGCACCGCCATCCATTACCCTCATCACTCGACCTGCTTCTGTCCACGGCTCCTCTCACTCCAGAACTAAACTCTTCTGTCACTCTCACTTTCCTTTAGTACTGACATGAAACATCCGACATTATCTTTTCCTCTGTTCCGCTATCTCTCCTCACTACTTCTTCAATCACTCTCCCTCTCCGTCATAATTCTCCTCAGCTGACCAATTCCTCACTCTCCCTCTCCATCTTACTTCTCCTCAGCTGACCAATTCCTCCGTCTACCGCACTTTTCTCCCCTTTTATCAGTTTTCTCCCCTCACGTGCTTGCTCTGTTAGAAGCTTCTAGGACGCCCTCGTGCAGTTGCTGGGGAGATGTTTTGTTCGTTGAAATACTCAGGTGGAGTTAATTTCAATGGAAAAAACATCTGCCCAGCAACTGCACATCAACTATTGCCCAATAGGATTGCTCCCACATTAATAACAGATAACAATAAAGGCTTACTATATGTCAATTGTACTAACAATTTTCCCTTAATTAAGGGGTGCTACATCGGCACATGGTTTTTGTGTAGTGTTCTGAGAGCTTAAAACAATGACAAAAATAACAACTCATGGTTCTCGAATTTTAATATAGAGTCCATCCAGCTGAGGGGTGTACGGTATACCAGGGCAGTCACAATCAACCTAGGTTTGGGCAAAAGTGTTCTCAGAGCTTTCGCACACAGCTAGTGACAGTGGGCTGGCTTCACACTACCGGACGTATTGCATATACGTCCGGAGTTTACCAATATTTGAGACTGTGCATGCGTATACCGCATATAGGCAATCTACGTAACGAAAAGATGCAGCAGATGACAATATTCCAAGGTATTGCGGGAAGCAGGGAAGTTCCAGCGAACTCAAACCTCACTCTAGGCTTTAGATGTGCCTCAAGAGGCCTGGTCATTGATCTTTTAGGTAGCATATGTCAGGATAGTTGCATCCAATATAGATCAAAGTGGTGTCGTTTCCAAGTTCTCTTGGAGAACCAATAATAATATTTCAGAAAATGCCGAGGGAAGCAGGGAGGCTTAGGCAATCTCTGACCTCTAGGCTTTATACAAGCCAAAAAAGGACTGGTCAATGATCTTTTGAGTAGCGTGTACCAGGATAGCTGCTTCTTGTTTAGATTACAGCAACGGTATGTCTGGTGTCCCCACACACAGCAAATGACAATATTCTGAAGGTGTTAAAGGTAGCAAGGGTATTTTAGCAGCCGCCGGACTCTATCTAGGATTTAAACATTCCACAAAAGACCTAGCTGTTTTTCTGCTGGATAGCCCTTATAGAATGTAGCAGCCCCTTAGTTTTCAACAGTGTTCCATAAGAGCTGAATATATGGTATTGTATAGTTTTGCCTTACTCCTCTAATGCATGGTTGAGGATTCAGGTGGGGTGCTTACTAACCTCTTATTACGGTCACAGTGGCCCTCAGAGGTATGCCCCTTCCAGTAATTCAATTTACACCAAATGGTTGCCTGCCCAGCAGTGCTAGGAGTTTTCCATCCAGGACCTCTCTGCAAGGAATTAGCAGACCTTTAGGATCGGCAAGAAGATATGGATAATAGAGCCAGACGTAATAATCTCTGCCTAATAGGTATCCCTGAATCAGTGAAACCTCAGCTGCTGACTCTTTTCTCAGCTTGCACCAGACTTACCAGAGGATAAGCTTCTATTTGATATGGCACATCATGCTTTGAAGGCCAGACATCCCTGACTCCGCATCAACCAGAGATGTTATCCTGCAGTTCCATTATTTCAAGGCTAAAGAGTCTGTCATGCAGGAAGCCAGGAAAAGTCTGAATTAACATATGGATGTATCTATCCAAATATTCCAGGACCCTTCTCCCACCACTCTGGCCAGGAGACAGGAACTTCACCCAATTACTAATGTTCTGAAGGAACATAATATCCAATATCAGTGGGGTTTCCCCTTCCGCCTGTCTGTTTGGCATCAAAATCAACAGTACTCTGCTACCACACTCCAAAATGCCCAAGACCATCTACACCGGCTGGGTCTTGTCCGGGCTCACCCTCCTGCGAAACTGCCAAGAGCTCCGCCAGTAGCAACTGTTTCTACTCCACAACAACCACGCCCTCCTAGGTGAGAGTGCTTCACAGTTCCCAGACCCTCTAGAGCAGCTCGCCAAGATGCCTAGATTACTAATTGTATTACTATTACCAGTTGTTATCTTAATACTTTTCCAGATGGACTGGATTTCCAGTTCTACAATCACTTCATCCCCATAATCTCACTCCTCCAGCTGCCGCTTGCAGAGCTATCCTCACCTTTTGCCCACCCTGCTTCGGATGACTTTCCCTATATGGACTCTCTGGGACTGAACCAGCCCACCACCTTCACCTCCTCTCCATCTTCCAGCTGAAACTATGTCTCTTGTGCAGCCACAGGAAAACACAGAACTTTTGTAATGTATATAGAGTTGTCTCAGTGCTCACTACTGCTATTGGAAAGAAAGAGGGAAGGATGTCGACAAGTGGTCTCATTTGGACATTGCCGGATTTGAGGTTCTCTTTTTGATGGTAGTCAGTCCCCGGTTAGAAAATGCCAATTTCGAAAATCTCTATTTCGACCACTAAATTGCGAATTTTCGCTATTTCGAAAGTTCGCAATTTCGAATTTTCGCTATTTCGAACGTTCCCTATTTCGAATGTAATAGGTTACGAAACATGCACATTTCGATTGTATTTCTATTTCGATTGTTGTATTTTCGATTATTCTCTATTGCTATTATTCTCAATTTCGAACAATTCTATTTCATAAAGCTCCCTATTCAGAATATACTTCCATTTCTACATTTCTATTTTCGAATTTTCTCTATAACTCCCTATTCAGAATATACTTTTATTTCTACATTTCTATTTTCGAATTTTCTCTATAACTCCCTATTCAGAATATACTTTTATTTCTACATTTCTATTTTCGAATTTTCTCTATAACTCCCTATTCAGAATATACTTTTATTTCTACATTTCTATTTTCGAATTTTCTCTATAACTCCCTATTCAGAATATACTTTTATTTCTACATTTCTATTTTCGAATTTTCTCTATAACTCCCTATTCAGAATATACTTTTATTTCTACATTTCTATTTTCGAATTTTCTCTATAACTCCCTATTCAGAATATACTTTTATTTCTACATTTCTATTTTCGAATTTTCTCTATAACTCCCTATTCAGAATATACTTTTATTTCTACATTTCTATTTTCGAATTTTCTCTATAACTCCCTATTCAGAATATACTTTTATTTCTACATTTCTATTTTCGAATTTTCTCTATAACTCCCTATTCAGAATATACTTTTATTTCTACATTTCTATTTTCGAATTTTCTCTATAACTCCCTATTCAGAATATACTTTTATTTCTACATTTCTATTTTCGAATTTTCTCTATAACTCCCTATTCAGAATATACTTTTATTTCTACATTTCTATTTTCGAATTTTCTCTATAACTCCCTATTCAGAATATACTTTTATTTCTACATTTCTATTTTCGAATTTTCTCTATAACTCCCTATTCAGAATATACTTTTATTTCTACATTTCTATTTTCGAATTTTCTCTATAACTCCCTATTCAGAATATACTTTTATTTCTACATTTCTATTTTCGAATTTTCTCTATAACTCCCTATTCAGAATATACTTTTATTTCTACATTTCTATTTTCGAATTTTCTCTATAACTCCCTATTCAGAATATACTTTTATTTCTACATTTCTATTTTCGAATTTTCTCTATAACTCCCTATTCAGAATATACTTTTATTTCTACATTTCTATTTTCGAATTTTCTCTATAACTCCCTATTCAGAATATACTTTTATTTCTACATTTCTATTTTCGAATTTTCTCTATAACTCCCTATTCAGAATATACTTTTATTTCTACATTTCTATTTTCGAATTTTCTCTATAACTCCCTATTCAGAATATACTTTTATTTCTACATTTCTATTTTCGAATTTTCTCTATAACTCCCTATTCAGAATATACTTTTATTTCTACATTTCTATTTTCGAATTTTCTCTATAACTCCCTATTCAGAATATACTTTTATTTCTACATTTCTATTTTCGAATTTTCTCTATAACTCCCTATTCAGAATATACTTTTATTTCTACATTTCTATTTTCGAATTTTCTCTATAACTCCCTATTCAGAATATACTTTTATTTCTACATTTCTATTTTCGAATTTTCTCTATAACTCCCTATTCAGAATATACTTTTATTTCTACATTTCTATTTTCGAATTTTCTCTATAACTCCCTATTCAGAATATACTTTTATTTCTACATTTCTATTTTCGAATTTTCTCTATAACTCCCTATTCAGAATATACTTTTATTTCTACATTTCTATTTTCGAATTTTCTCTATAACTCCCTATTCAGAATATACTTTTATTTCTACATTTCTATTTTCGAATTTTCTCTATAACTCCCTATTCAGAATATACTTTTATTTCTACATTTCTATTTTCGAATTTTCTCTATAACTCCCTATTCAGAATATACTTTTATTTCTACATTTCTATTTTCGAATTTTCTCTATAACTCCCTATTCAGAATATACTTTTATTTCTACATTTCTATTTTCGAATTTTCTCTATAACTCCCTATTCAGAATATACTTTTATTTCTACATTTCTATTTTCGAATTTTCTCTATAACTCCCTATTCAGAATATACTTTTATTTCTACATTTCTATTTTCGAATTTTCTCTATAACTCCCTATTCAGAATATACTTTTATTTCTACATTTCTATTTTCGAATTTTCTCTATAACTCCCTATTCAGAATATACTTTTATTTCTACATTTCTATTTTCGAATTTTCTCTATAACTCCCTATTCAGAATATACTTTTATTTCTACATTTCTATTTTCGAATTTTCTCTATAACTCCCTATTCAGAATATACTTTTATTTCTACATTTCTATTTTCGAATTTTCTCTATAACTCCCTATTCAGAATATACTTTTATTTCTACATTTCTATTTTCGAATTTTCTCTATAACTCCCTATTCAGAATATACTTTTATTTCTACATTTCTATTTTCGAATTTTCTCTATAACTCCCTATTCAGAATATACTTTTATTTCTACATTTCTATTTTCGAATTTTCTCTATAACTCCCTATTCAGAATATACTTTTATTTCTACATTTCTATTTTCGAATTTTCTCTATAACTCCCTATTCAGAATATACTTTTATTTCTACATTTCTATTTTCGAATTTTCTCTATAACTCCCTATTCAGAATATACTTTTATTTCTACATTTCTATTTTCGAATTTTCTCTATAACTCCCTATTCAGAATATACTTTTATTTCTACATTTCTATTTTCGAATTTTCTCTATAACTCCCTATTCAGAATATACTTTTATTTCTACATTTCTATTTTCGAATTTTCTCTATAACTCCCTATTCAGAATATACTTTTATTTCTACATTTCTATTTTCGAATTTTCTCTATAACTCCCTATTCAGAATATACTTTTATTTCTACATTTCTATTTTCGAATTTTCTCTATAACTCCCTATTCAGAATATACTTTTATTTCTACATTTCTATTTTCGAATTTTCTCTATAACTCCCTATTCAGAATATACTTTTATTTCTACATTTCTATTTTCGAATTTTCTCTATAACTCCCTATTCAGAATATACTTTTATTTCTACATTTCTATTTTCGAATTTTCTCTATAACTCCCTATTCAGAATATACTTTTATTTCTACATTTCTATTTTCGAATTTTCTCTATAACTCCCTATTCAGAATATACTTTTATTTCTACATTTCTATTTTCGAATTTTCTCTATAACTCCCTATTCAGAATATACTTTTATTTCTACATTTCTATTTTCGAATTTTCTCTATAACTCCCTATTCAGAATATACTTTTATTTCTACATTTCTATTTTCGAATTTTCTCTATAACTCCCTATTCAGAATATACTTTTATTTCTACATTTCTATTTTCGAATTTTCTCTATAACTCCCTATTCAGAATATACTTTTATTTCTACATTTCTATTTTCGAATTTTCTCTATAACTCCCTATTCAGAATATACTTTTATTTCTACATTTCTATTTTCGAATTTTCTCTATAACTCCCTATTCAGAATATACTTTTATTTCTACATTTCTATTTTCGAATTTTCTCTATAACTCCCTATTCAGAATATACTTTTATTTCTACATTTCTATTTTCGAATTTTCTCTATAACTCCCTATTCAGAATATACTTTTATTTCTACATTTCTATTTTCGAATTTTCTCTATAACTCCCTATTCAGAATATACTTTTATTTCTACATTTCTATTTTCGAATTTTCTCTATAACTCCCTATTCAGAATATACTTTTATTTCTACATTTCTATTTTCGAATTTTCTCTATAACTCCCTATTCAGAATATACTTTTATTTCTACATTTCTATTTTCGAATTTTCTCTATAACTCCCTATTCAGAATATACTTTTATTTCTACATTTCTATTTTCGAATTTTCTCTATAACTCCCTATTCAGAATATACTTTTATTTCTACATTTCTATTTTCGAATTTTCTCTATAACTCCCTATTCAGAATATACTTTTATTTCTACATTTCTATTTTCGAATTTTCTCTATAACTCCCTATTCAGAATATACTTTTATTTCTACATTTCTATTTTCGAATTTTCTCTATAACTCCCTATTCAGAATATACTTTTATTTCTACATTTCTATTTTCGAATTTTCTCTATAACTCCCTATTCAGAATATACTTTTATTTCTACATTTCTATTTTCGAATTTTCTCTATAACTCCCTATTCAGAATATACTTTTATTTCTACATTTCTATTTTCGAATTTTCTCTATAACTCCCTATTCAGAATATACTTTTATTTCTACATTTCTATTTTCGAATTTTCTCTATAACTCCCTATTCAGAATATACTTTTATTTCTACATTTCTATTTTCGAATTTTCTCTATAACTCCCTATTCAGAATATACTTTTATTTCTACATTTCTATTTTCGAATTTTCTCTATAACTCCCTATTCAGAATATACTTTTATTTCTACATTTCTATTTTCGAATTTTCTCTATAACTCCCTATTCAGAATATACTTTTATTTCTACATTTCTATTTTCGAATTTTCTCTATAACTCCCTATTCAGAATATACTTTTATTTCTACATTTCTATTTTCGAATTTTCTCTATAACTCCCTATTCAGAATATACTTTTATTTCTACATTTCTATTTTCGAATTTTCTCTATAACTCCCTATTCAGAATATACTTTTATTTCTACATTTCTATTTTCGAATTTTCTCTATAACTCCCTATTCAGAATATACTTTTATTTCTACATTTCTATTTTCGAATTTTCTCTATAACTCCCTATTCAGAATATACTTTTATTTCTACATTTCTATTTTCGAATTTTCTCTATAACTCCCTATTCAGAATATACTTTTATTTCTACATTTCTATTTTCGAATTTTCTCTATAACTCCCTATTCAGAATATACTTTTATTTCTACATTTCTATTTTCGAATTTTCTCTATAACTCCCTATTCAGAATATACTTTTATTTCTACATTTCTATTTTCGAATTTTCTCTATAACTCCCTATTCAGAATATACTTTTATTTCTACATTTCTATTTTCGAATTTTCTCTATAACTCCCTATTCAGAATATACTTTTATTTCTACATTTCTATTTTCGAATTTTCTCTATAACTCCCTATTCAGAATATACTTTTATTTCTACATTTCTATTTTCGAATTTTCTCTATAACTCCCTATTCAGAATATACTTTTATTTCTACATTTCTATTTTCGAATTTTCTCTATAACTCCCTATTCAGAATATACTTTTATTTCTACATTTCTATTTTCGAATTTTCTCTATAACTCCCTATTCAGAATATACTTTTATTTCTACATTTCTATTTTCGAATTTTCTCTATAACTCCCTATTCAGAATATACTTTTATTTCTACATTTCTATTTTCGAATTTTCTCTATAACTCCCTATTCAGAATATACTTTTATTTCTACATTTCTATTTTCGAATTTTCTCTATAACTCCCTATTCAGAATATACTTTTATTTCTACATTTCTATTTTCGAATTTTCTCTATAACTCCCTATTCAGAATATACTTTTATTTCTACATTTCTATTTTCGAATTTTCTCTATAACTCCCTATTCAGAATATACTTTTATTTCTACATTTCTATTTTCGAATTTTCTCTATAACTCCCTATTCAGAATATACTTTTATTTCTACATTTCTATTTTCGAATTTTCTCTATAACTCCCTATTCAGAATATACTTTTATTTCTACATTTCTATTTTCGAATTTTCTCTATAACTCCCTATTCAGAATATACTTTTATTTCTACATTTCTATTTTCGAATTTTCTCTATAACTCCCTATTCAGAATATACTTTTATTTCTACATTTCTATTTTCGAATTTTCTCTATAACTCCCTATTCAGAATATACTTTTATTTCTACATTTCTATTTTCGAATTTTCTCTATAACTCCCTATTCAGAATATACTTTTATTTCTACATTTCTATTTTCGAATTTTCTCTATAACTCCCTATTCAGAATATACTTTTATTTCTACATTTCTATTTTCGAATTTTCTCTATAACTCCCTATTCAGAATATACTTTTATTTCTACATTTCTATTTTCGAATTTTCTCTATAACTCCCTATTCAGAATATACTTTTATTTCTACATTTCTATTTTCGAATTTTCTCTATAACTCCCTATTCAGAATATACTTTTATTTCTACATTTCTATTTTCGAATTTTCTCTATAACTCCCTATTCAGAATATACTTTTATTTCTACATTTCTATTTTCGAATTTTCTCTATAACTCCCTATTCAGAATATACTTTTATTTCTACATTTCTATTTTCGAATTTTCTCTATAACTCCCTATTCAGAATATACTTTTATTTCTACATTTCTATTTTCGAATTTTCTCTATAACTCCCTATTCAGAATATACTTTTATTTCTACATTTCTATTTTCGAATTTTCTCTATAACTCCCTATTCAGAATATACTTTTATTTCTACATTTCTATTTTCGAATTTTCTCTATAACTCCCTATTCAGAATATACTTTTATTTCTACATTTCTATTTTCGAATTTTCTCTATAACTCCCTATTCAGAATATACTTTTATTTCTACATTTCTATTTTCGAATTTTCTCTATAACTCCCTATTCAGAATATACTTTTATTTCTACATTTCTATTTTCGAATTTTCTCTATAACTCCCTATTCAGAATATACTTTTATTTCTACATTTCTATTTTCGAATTTTCTCTATAACTCCCTATTCAGAATATACTTTTATTTCTACATTTCTATTTTCGAATTTTCTCTATAACTCCCTATTCAGAATATACTTTTATTTCTACATTTCTATTTTCGAATTTTCTCTATAACTCCCTATTCAGAATATACTTTTATTTCATGCATTTTTCGAATTTTAGCAATTCGGAGAAAATTCGCATTCGCAAAAGAAAATTCGCAATTCGAATTTTCGAAATTGGGATTTTCTAACCGGGGACCCACACCCCTTTTTGATATTTAAGTGTACCTTAGATGTGGAACATATAGGCTTATTGTGTCTCTGTTTTTGAGGGCCAAATGTTACTAATAATTACAGTAATTAGGAATATAGATATTAGTATATCTATTAAGGTTATTTTGTATTTTGTTTATGCTATCTTTATCTATTTGCTATCCTCCGATGTTATAAGAATTTATAATGGTTACCTTTTGAGTTTATATAAAGTTATGCCTGGAGAGGTCTCTTAGCCCTCCCCTATTATGGTTCTGAGTTAGTTTTTTGTTAGTTGCCTATGCTGCTGTGCACTATAGAGGCCCACCCATATATACCAATGTTTCTGTATATAAATATATAGGATCAGTGTATCCGTGTATTTATTTTCTTACTTGTCTATAGTTATTTAGATGAGCCAGTCACTCACCCCAAGGAGCCTTAAGCTCCAGGCTGGTCCCTGCATCCTTGGGGTTGCCTCCTATTCCCTCCAACCAGCACTCAAGTCCAGTGTTCCCCAAACATCTGGCCTCCTTTCCTTTCCCTTGGCTGCGGCCTGACCGCTGCTCTTGTCTCCCTTTCCAGATTGTATCCTCATTGCCCATTGAAGCTATTATCTTTTTATATTTCCATGCTGTTAAAAATACTTTCTTTAAATGTTAAGGGTCTTAATTAAAAAAGATCCAAATTATTTTCCATTCTTAAGACCTTATGGGGAGATTTAATTTTTCTGCAAGAAACTCCCTTTGCACAAGGTCCTCACCCTGTGCTCCTCTCTCTTCTCATACACCTACCATTCTTGGACTAAAAAGAGGGGCGTGTCTGTACTAATGGCTGAACATCTTACTATCGAACTATTACACTCTTATACTGATGGTGAAGGCAGATATTTAGTCTTAGTAGGCAAACTCAATAATCTTCTGTGCACCATTGTAAATGTTTATGCACCCATCATCGACCAGGACAGATTCTTCCGTAAACTGGGTTTGTTTTTGGCTGGGGTTCGGCAGGGAGATTGTAGCAAGGGAATGTCTCCAAGCATGGATCGGACTTTCCTGTCTGGGGTGGGGGGCCCATTTATAGGGACAATTTAAATTCCAAAGCTCTTAGGGATTTCTTAAAATTGTACCATCTGTACGACACGTGGAGGGTCTCTGACCCCCTCACTCGAGATTATACATTTTACTCTCACTTCCATGCACAAACACGACCTGACTCTTAAGCTTCAGCTTATGATAATTCGAGTGGAACTTAACTTGTTATTGTCATATCATTCAGCTAATAAACTTAGGTGGCTCAAATATTCTATGAGGGCTATATTAGAGGTCTTGTTATGGTACATACACTATATGGAGAAAAGCCCATATAGTACGTTAAGAATTGAATTCTGGTATTTCAATCAAAGCCTTGAGAAAGACCAGAGTCATGGTTGAAACGTGTTGGTAGTACTGGAGATCGCTGTTCATCAATTGTAGTACACAAGTCTGAGGACTTAATTATAAATGCTGTTCTAATGCTTGGTATTATATGGTAATATACGGAAGATGGAGAAGACACGAGGAGGATGCTACATTTAGGAGTCTCTTATCATCTTAACTGCGACTTATAACTGTTGGCTATTACTGCATGGATATGTAAGTACTGATTTTCACAGCTGTAAAAATCAAAGATTCTATGAGAATAAATCTGAATAAATTCTATGAGGGATAAAGCTGATTCTCTTTTAGCTGCCAGGTTGTGTACAAAAAATATACGCCCGTAATATCTTGGGGATTAGAACAGACAATGGTTTAATTTCATATGACCCCCAAATGATTAGGGCCCATTTCCAAAAGTACTTTGGCGATCTTTACAACTTATCGAATCCTGCAGCCCCTGTCTCACTTGCTCAACAACAGGCTACTATCCACGATTTCCTTAGGTGGGCAAATCTATCGCGGCTGCCTGGGTAGGTGGTGCAAAACTTGTCAGTTGACATCTCTATTGAGGAAGTTGTGTCGGCCATAAAAGCCCAGAAATCTGGAAAGGCTCCGGGCCCAGATGGGTTTACAGCTGCTTATTACAAAAAATCTTGCGATACCTTTGCCCCCCACTTACACACTTTGTTCAATAGCATTATGCAGGGGTGAACCTGGCTTTGTTATCCCGAAGGAGGGGAAGGACCCTCTCTGCAGCTCTAATTATAGGCCAATCTCACTCCTGAATAATTGTTTGCAAAAATTATGGCAACTAGGCTAACGGCGGTCGTTACCCTCTTGATCCATTACTATCAGGTTGGTTGGATTAATTTACGTAAATCACAGGTGATTGTTCTCACATAGGATGCTGAGAAGGCATTTGATAGGATTTTCTGGTCATTTATGTCAGAAACCCTCCAACATTATGGCTTTTCAGGTGCCTTTCTCTTTTTATCTTTATATACCTGCCCCTCAGCAAGGGTGATGATCAATGGCTCTCCTATGGAACCTCTGTTATTGTCAAATGGCACTCGACACGGGTGCTCGCTCTTGCCTCTTATATTTGCCCTGATCATTGAACCACTAGCAGCCGCAGTACGTAATTGCCCTGATATACAGGGTGTGGTTGTGGGTAATCAAGATTTTTTGATTTGAGCGCCACTATATTATTCTATCTATTCCAGGCTTTCTTGCTGACACTCTCCAGCTTATACAAACTGGTATCTCTTTCAAATGAAATTGTGCTGAATTGTATATCCCCTGTATGTCAGTTTTCTAGCCCTGTTCATAGCATCTGCACAAGATTGTAGGATTGCAGATTGCCACTAAACATGACGTGACAAAATTTGTGTGCAAAACATGTGGGCTATATTTGGGTTCTTGTTATGGTACATACACTATATGGAGAACAGTATTTGCCCATAAAGTGTATGTTAAGTATATGTTGATATTTCAATCAAAGCCTTGAGAAAGACCAAAATCATGGTTGAAACATGTTGGTAGTACTAGAGATCGCTGTTCATCAACTGTAGTATACAAGTCTGAGGACTTAATTATAAATGCTGTTCTAATGATTGGTATTATACGGTAATATACAGAGGATGGAGAAGATACGAGGAGGATGCTACATTTAGGAGTCTCTTATCTTATCCTCCATAACGAAATAATCTTCAGCGACTTATAACTGTTGGCTATTACTGCAATCAGTACTGCAAGTACTGATTTTCACAGCTGTAAAAATTCTAACAATATCAAGGAAGTTATGACATTATAACAGATTATTACTAATAAGATGGGTCTCTTCTGAAAAGAGATTGTGATTATAGCTCTGTAAGGGTTTAAGTGATCAGGGCATTTCTACCAAATTCTAGTTGTGTTCTGAGTCAGTACTGATATGTGTTGCTGTTATGTTACCTACAGTATCATATTGTTTTTTGAATGTATTGTCATTTTTAACCTGTTGATATATATGTTTTTGTTCATTTGCTTCTATGGGTCTAACCTTATTAGCATAGCACTGTGTTATTCAGCAAACCTTTTTTGTGTTTTAATTTACATGTATTTTTTAGATAGGATTTCTGTATGTATTCCTATTGTTCATTGACTCCCAGTCTCAGCAGCAAGTGCTTTTTGATTTTTCAATACCTCTTTCTAGATTGTATTCTATATTAGAGGTCTTGTTATGGCACATACACTATATGGACAAAAGTATGTGGCCACACCTGTTAAGTATTGAATTCTGGTGTTTTAATCAGACAAGTTGACATGGTGCATAAAATCAAGCAGTCTCCATTTGCAAACATTTTTGAAATGGGTCATTCTGAAGAGCTCAGACTGTGCTATTGTGATAGGATGCCACTTTTCCAATAAGACGGCTCATGAAATGTTATCCTTGCTGGATTCCATTGTCAACTGTAAGTGATATTATTAGAAAGTGGAAGTGTTTAGGAACAACAGCAACTCAGCCATGAAGTGGAATACCACAGAGTGGGGTTAATGACTGCTATGGTGCATGGTGCGTAAAAGTCGCTAATGCTCTACAGGGCCGGTGGGACATGCTCCACAGGGGGATGCAGTGCATCCAGGCACCATGCTGGATAGGCGCTCATCCCCCCCACTTGCTGCACTGCAGCACTGATATGGACACCGTTGTAATGCTATGTAAGGTGCTCTCATCACTCTGATGAGAGCAACTTATAGAGTCTACTAGCGGCGTCTATTCACTTCTGCTCTGCCTGTGTGACAGGCAGATGCAGAGTGCAGCAACGCCTCCCCCTCACTGATGACGCTGGAGTGACCTGAGGTTACATCAGCATCACAGAGCCCACCGCGGAGGAGAGGCAGCAGCCGGAATAAAGAAGACTTCAAAGGTAAGTAATTGGACAGGACATAAATTAGGAATGCTGTGTTCTAGAGAGACATGACGGGGGTACTGGGAGGTGGAGAGAAATGATGGAGGTGCTGGACAGACATAATGGGGATACTAAAACTTAGAAAAAAGAAAAAAACAATACTAGGTCGCTCACTGAATCTTAGTAACCATTAAATTGTTATTATCTCACTTTATGCTGCTGGTAAAAGAGGCTGTGACTCCCTTAATAGACTGTAGTAAAAAAAAGAAGAGGAAATTACCAGTGCTGTGATAGTGAAATAATAACAACTACTTAATATAAATAAAAATTAATTTAAATAAATGGATAAATAAATAAAGATAAAACAAAAACAATAAAAAATAACAATTTCTAATTAAGACTTCAATAAGCCAGTCAATAACCGCAAAATACAAAAATATAAAATATGTCAGATTAATACAAGCACCCTGTATCACAGCTAAATTGACAACTCAAATTCTACTTAGACAAAAAGTTCCTCATAGGAGCAAATAGAGGATGAATCCTTGGTCTAAACAGAGGAAATATCCTGTATTTGTACAGTTTTTAGATAGCAACAATTCGCACCTATCTCCAGCAGCGGTTATTGAAGTGGATGGATAAAGACAGAGTGTCCTTAATGAGTTAAATATAACGTTCTGCTAAGAATATGTTGCAAATAGCCTCCTATTGAATACTGTCCTCATACAACTGATGGTATGTAGAGAACGGAGCCAGATAATAGTGGCACCGGGCAAATAGCTCCCTACGGTAGTTCCAAGTAATGTTGTGGTGCTAATAAGCAGTAAAGCTAGGGGTAGTGAGCCCCAACGGAATATAAGGATGCAATACTTATCCTCCCAGGAAAAGGTAGCATCTCTTTCTGCGTTCTGGTTCACTGCAATATTTGCTTAGGCTCCAAATGTTTGGCTCTCCCCTCTCTCCTTGCGTGAATTGGCGGTCTGGGTCGCTGCAGCACTAGCGGTCCTGCAGGATCACTTTGAGGGATACAGCGTGACTGAGTATAGCTGGATAAAAAGGTGCACAAATAAATCATACTCCGCTGATGCGTTTCATCTATAAGAATACTTTAGAGGAAAAGTGAGTATGCCTGCACGTGTTCCGGCAGTCGCTTATATTACAAGCAAACTTCATTAATTAGTAGGCACATGTGGAAATTCGGTCTCATAGTAATCACTGCCAACCGATCTCTCAGACTGTTAATAATGGAAAGTTATCAAAGATCCCCAATCATAATATACATATTTAAAATGGTGGTCTGAACGTGTTACAAAGGAAAAATACAATAATACAATTTAACAAGAAGGCTTAAAAGAAAAACATTATTAAAATATAATTTATACTATTTTACACTATATATTTCTCTTAATTTAGTCTACATCTAACGAGAGGTTTAACCTAGATATTTCAGTAAATAATTAGAGCTCAATGTATAAACGAACTTCCTGATGGAATAAGAAATTAAAAAATAATAATAATAATATTTGGTCAGCGATAATACTGATACCCTGATTTATACACAGATAATAAATAATAATGAGTCAG
>WWET01004785.1:0-14174 GCA_011038615.1 Limnodynastes dumerilii | reverse complement strand
TGTAGGTGGGGGGGGGGGGTGATAGGTTTGCTACACTATGCAAAAGGGAGGCGTTCTGGACGGTTTTAATTGGAAACCATGATTCCATTTGGCTTAAATGAAATGATAGAATTAAATCATTTTTAAAATATTAAATTTCTGTAGGCCTGATTCCTATACCCAGTCTTAGCATGGGGGTGAACTGTTAGTGTTGGTAGCATAGGATGATAGTAGGAAGATTGATGGCATAATTAATTATTGGAGGTCATTTAAATTAATAAATTTTTTCGTAATAATTTATTTGGTTTATTTTAATTTATTTCCCTATATATTTTATGATTATTTATTTTATATTATGTTATTTATAATGTATATCTTTAATATTTATTTAAACACATGATACTGGAATAATAGTACTAACAATGATAGCATGCTAAGTTTATGGGTGATAGGACTGATCAATATATACATATATATACGGACATGTAATTGTGAGACATACTGTGTACACATAAATATATAGATATATATGTATATGATCCCTATCTATTGATACCCCCCGATATATTAAGGGAGGGCTTTGGAGATACATATGTTTACATAGGGAAGATTCTAGAATGACATGTTGTCTATTGATCAGACCATACTGCAGCTTAGATATTTACTATGCTCAATATATACATATATATCCATTAACCATGTGCATTTTTACTTTTTTGTTTATTTTTATTTTCATTTTATATTTATTTGTATTTTCTATTTATTTTTTATATATATTTTTCTTATGTTTATTTGCTATTTTTATTTTTACTTTATTTTATTTAGTTTTTTTTGTATTTGTATATACATTATTATTTATATGCAAATACAAAAAGTGGTGAGCTGGTAGACTAAATATCATGAGCCAACTCCTAAATAAAATCAAAAACTTTTATTAACAAAAGAAAATATTAAGACATGAAATTGTTACTGTATAGAATGACACATAACAAATATTCCACTATTATTAATTGTTAATTAGTATATCAAAAACCCTGCAGGGATTTATATTATATACTGAGTGTACAGTTAGTTGTGAAGCTTGAAAACACGGTACCAGCTACAAAGTCGATGTAAATGCTCTATAATCGATCCTGTCACGGAGTATGTTAAGTTCCAAGCTAATGTAGCACTGCTAGTCTGTGGAATTGGCGTGATGGTATTGAGCCAGAATTGGAGGCAAGGGAGAATTGGACGACGGGGAAAGGAACAATGTAATATGGTAGATGGTATTCCCCGTACCCTAGTACCTGTACTCCCGGCTGGGATGTGTATGAGGACGTCTCACTGTAAATATTTACGGGTGGTCCCACAGGGCTTCCACCTGCCGATAGGTCGGTTGGGGCTCCGGACACGATGACTGCAGCTTGTGATATAGTCCACAGCAAGGTACAGAGGAATAGAAAGAAAAAGTCTAACCTCCAACAGCTCAGCTGGTAAGTATAAGTGCCGTCTGTCCACAGGTGCGCAGGCTTATGTTGCCATCTATCCCTAAGGGAACAGGCTTGTGTTGCTGTCTATCCACAGGGCAACGGGCTGGCTCAGATTGGGATCGTAGAGCTATTTGGAAGGTGGTAGCTTGCTGGTTAGCTATCCAGACTTGATATTCAAACACCTTTACGCGTTTCACCGCTTTAGCCAAACTGCGGTTTCATCAGAAGGATTTCTGACTTCCTTTCCAAGTGCTGTTTAAATGATATCCCTAATTAGTTTGCACCTGGGAATCTCATGCAGCAGATGGGGAAGGAAGTGTCTCAATATATGTCACAATTTTGCAATAGTGAAGTTTTCAATATAAATTAAAATCAAATAAAATAAAGTAAAGTGAATAAAATTGAGGAGTTGGCTCCTATTTAAAGTTTTATGATTTTTAACCTTTTTTTTATATAAAAAACGAAGTTTCTAAAAAACCTCACTGTTTTAATTGTGCATTAAAACAGCGTTGGTCGGGTGCAGAATCACATGATATATAAGCAATTGGGCAAACGAGAGTGAATATATAAAATAAATTAATAAACAAACATGTATATAAATAAATAAACAAATAATTAAATGAACAAATGGATCAATCAATTACTTGAGAAGCATAAAACAAATATGTAAATAAATAAATACATAATGGACGCATACGAAAAAATCTCCAGTAATCCTAATACTCATATAGCATGATAAAAGAGAACCTAGCCATGAAGCACGATTGATAGTGAAAAAGGGGAAAGGATGAAAAAATTAAAATAAATATAAAAAAATAAATATGAAAAACAACCTACTATTGCCAAACGCTAGATACCATCAGAAAGTGATGAGGGAATAGAATACTTTTACTTATCCATAGAGTGAAGTTGGGGGGAATAGGTGTTTTGGGAACTAGAAAAAGACAAATCCATAATAGATGAATTTAGATTAGGTAAAAAATATATTAATTAGACAACAGAGTTTTTAGTGTTCAAGTGATAATTGATATTTATGATATTTATGAATCTTGAAGGAGAACAACATTATTCAGATGTAATGGCTATATTCTAAATATAGAAGAATAGGTTATATGACTGTGAATAAATAACAATTTACACCCGTGGATCCCCTATGAGAACATCAAAAATTGTAGATAGGGAAAAAAGGGGGGGAGGGGAGGAGGGGAAAAGGAGGTATTTTGACCCGTTTAAGTGAGATAAATAGCGTGGTTCTAAAAATGGATATTTTAAATAATAGAAAACCCATTAATCTCCCAAATCAAAATCTATCATTTCATTCAACCCCTCTGGTTGTAAGGTCTGGAGGAACTGGATCCAGAAGGCTTCCTTTCTGTAGTTTTTTGTAGCGGTCTCCCCCTCTAACTGTGGGATGGATATATTCAATTCCTATCACAGAATAGGCAAAGGCTTGATCGGAATGATTCTCCATCCAATGCTTGGCTAAACTGGATTTAGGGTTTTTATTCAAAACGCTGCGTCTGTGTTCTATAAAGCGGGACTTCAGCATGTGCGTGGTACGTCCCACATACTGAAGTCCACACTTAGTCCTTTGCCTATTCTGTGATAGGAATTGAATATATCCCTCCCACAGTTAGAGGGGGAGACCGCTACAAAAAACTGTGCAGAAAGGAAGCCTTCTGGATCCAGTGCCTCCAGACCTTAAAACCAGAGGGGTTGAATGAAATGATAGATTTTGATTTGGGAGATTAATGGGTTTTCTATTATTTAAAATATCCATTTTTAGAACCACGCTATTTATCTCACTTAAACGGGTCAAAATACCTCCTTTTCCCCTCCTCCCCTCCCCCCCTTTTTTCCCTATCTACAATTTTTGATGTTCTCATAGGGGATCCACGGGTGTAAATTGTTATTTATTCACAGTCATATAACCTATTCTTCTATATTTAGAATATAGCCATTACATCTGAATAATGTTGTTCTCCTTCAAGATTCATAAATATCATAAATATCAATTATCACTTTAACACTAAAAACTCTTTTGTCTAATTAATATATTTTTTACCTTATCTAAATTCATCTATTATGGATTTGTCTTTTTCTAGTTCCCCAATCCCCTATTCCCCCCAACTTCACTCTATGGATAAGTAAGAGTATTCTATGCCCTCATCACTTTCTGATGGTATCTAGCGTTTGAGTAATTGAGAAGCATCAAGTAATCTTTTAGACCGCATATACGCAATCTACGTATCAAAACGATATGCAGATTACGTACAATAGCTACTACGCATGCGCAGTAGCTACTGTTTATTGAACTACGTCCGTCTATGGAAGACGGACGTAGTTCTGGATCCAGCCCAATGTGTAAATCGCAGCTCTCTAGGACCACTGAAAGCCAAACTTCCCTTCAGGTGACTGATAATTTGTAATCAAGGAAATCTCTATTTAAACTTGTAACCATAATGACACAAGCACTTTCTGAGGAAACCCAAGGAGGGAGAAACGCGTCAAAGTGCCTTTTTAAAAAAAAACTTATCCAGCTAATACCTTCAACTACAGCCATATGGTAAAAGGGAATAATCTTGTGACAACTCAAAAAAATGGCAAGCAGGAAAGGAGAACAAAGGTGGCCACTCTCATTACATACTGTCAGGTGGAACCAAACGGAGAAATCTCCACCGTGAGTGACAGAACCTCTAGAGAATAGAGCCGGAACCCTAGACACACATCCATGCCGCAGCCGGACGGACCTCACTCAGGACACCGGGAACAGAAGCGCCAAAGCTGCTAATCAGCATATCAGACAGCAAGTTGCATCGGTGAATGCTGTAAACATCCCGACCAAACCGGACCACCGAGGTGGTGAAGAGCAGAGGGTGAGGTGTCTTAATATACGTCTCAAAATACGGGACTGGTATACTACATAACCGTGATCTTATTTCAACTATATTTACCAACAGCGGACCAGTCACCCACTTGATGCGTGTGTTATGGTACCCCGGGTTTACCCTGACAGGGAACCAAAGTGACCAAAGGGTAAGAGAGGAAAGAGCGGGAAACTCACCGGTTAGTAGAGCCTGATGTCGGTCTGAGTATTCGCTAGAGCCCCTGAAGGTGGGAATAGACTGGAGCTGGTAGGACTTCGTCAGGATAAAACCCGGGAGAGGAATAGAGGAACAGATGGAATAAGACAGGACTAGCGTGAGTAAGAGGAGAAAGTGGGAGGAGACAGATAAGTAGGGCCTGACCTGTGACAAACAACAATAAACAATAAACAGTCACGGAGGACAAGAGATGGGTTGACGGGAAGGATGAGACTGACTGGACTAACTGGGACTAGCTCTCACGCATGCACACCAGCGGGACCCCAAAGGGCCAACACGTACTGACACTCAGGTAAGGCTGGGATTAAACAGACAAGGGTGGTACAATAAGGAAGGAGAATGGGGGAATAGACACAATGAGATAGGCAGGCAAGGATAATGGTAGGGACAAGACTGGGACTCTCAAGAAAGCAAGAAACTGGGCACAAGGCAAGATAGAGAGAGAAAGGCAGGCACAGAAGCTGGGAACAGGATCTATAACCGGCAAAGAGTAAAGGACAGGCTGCATTATATAGGGACAGCTAGCCTCTGATAGGCTAAGCTGTCCTAGGGGTGATTCCATAGGTTAGTGCTGCTGCACGGGAGAGCGCCTGGTGATGACTGCAGAGTGGGGCGCGTGCGCCCGCACAGAGCCACGGCGCCGCTCCACGTGGCTTTGTTTACATGCTGGATGCGGCATGTGTAGGAGGCGCTGGACGGAGCGTGGAAGCTGGAGGCTGGCGGTTCCTGGCGGCAGGTGCAGGATAAGAGGTAAGCGGTGAGGAGAGCGGGCAGCTTCTAACAGTACCCCCCCATTAAAAAGGGGTTAAAGAACCCCTAGGGGCTGGTTTCTCTGGAAACTAAATTCTTTTAATGATGACAAATGGGCCGATGAATCGAGGACCCAGTTTCTTGGAAGGCTGACGAATATGAATGTTACGGGTGGACAGCCAGACTTTATCACCAACTCTGTAGGAAACCCTCCTCCTTCGCTTGTCCATTTGAATCTTAGAGACAATGGGCCTGATTCAGAGGCTGAAAATAAGAACTTAAAGTTACACCTGGGCAAAACCATGTTGATTTCAGGGGGAGTCAAGTTAATTTTATTCTATGCATGCAGGGAGAATGCTTTGCTTTTACTTATTGCACACAGATACCTGATCAGCTTCACTTTTAAACTGCTAATTAGACTTGAGCTGGGAAACATCACCTTTTAACTATAATACTGTTGCAACAAATGAAATTTGACTCCCCTGAAATCAACATGGTTTAGCCCAGGTGTAACTTTAAGTTCTTATTTTCAGCCTCTGAATCAGGCCCAATGGCTGCATCCTGAAGGTATCTATTAACCTTGATCCAGATAGCCTTAATTTTGTTACTCAAGAGTCTGGAATCCATGGAATGGTCTACTTCATGCTGCAAAAAGGAGTTAGCACGGGGATGATGGCCTAACATGGAGAAGAATGGAGACAACTTAGTAGCAGAATGAGTAGCATTATTGTAGGCGAATTCTGCCCAGGCCAGATTTTGTGACCAATTATCCTGTAGCTTAGAAGTGTAGCATCTTAGGTACTGCTCCAGATTCTGATTTATGCGCTCCGTCTGACCATTGGATTGCGGGTGGTACCCTGAAGAAAGGCTGACTGTGATCTGAAGTAACCTACAGAAGGACCTCCAGAAACGAGCAACAAACTGTACTCCTCTGTCAGAGACAATGTCAGTAGGAAGGCCATGGAGTCGAACAATCTCCCGAAGAAATAGGTCGACCAGATCTTGAGCCGAGGGTAATCCCTTCAAAGGTACGAAATGAGCCATCTTACTGAAGCGGTCGACAATAACCCAGATGGTGGTGTTGTTAGAAGATATCGGAATATCAGTGACGAAATCCATGGAAATGTGAGTCCATGGACGTTTAGGGATGGATAATGGATGAAGAAGTCCCCCAGGTAGTGAACGTAACACCTTGTTTTGAGCGCAGACTAAACAGGCAGCGACAAACTCCTTCACGTCCTTGGACATGGCAGGCCACCAGACAATTCGGGAAATCAAATCCAGAGACTTCTGCACTCCAGGGTGCCCAGCGGTTCTAGCAGAGTGTAACTCCAGAAGGACTGATTTCCTGAGCCTTTCGGGGACAAAAAGACGATTCCGGGGCCTCTGAGGAGGCGCCTGGTCTTGAGCCTTCAGGATGAGCGTAGGTAGATCTTGAGTGAGACCCACAAAGATCAATGAAGAAGGCAGGATGGGAAGGGGGTGAGAGGAGGGTGCATGTTGTGGCACAAACGAACGTGATAAGGCGTCTGCTCGCTTGTTCTGAGACCCAGGGCGGTATGTCTTGGGTTCAGTCTCTTGGGGGATTCTAGGTAGGCCAGGTTCTTATGATCAGTAAGAATGATGATGGTATGAATGGCCCCCTCCAACCAATGTCTCCACTCCTCCAAGGCTAATTTGATAGCCAGCAGCTCTCGATTGCCCACATCGTAGTTACATTCAGCGGTAAAAAACTTCCTTGAAAAATACGTACATGGGTACATCTTTTGATCAGAGGGATCTTGTTGAGACAAGACAGCTCCAGCTCCTATATCAGAGGCATCCACTTCTAGGACAAATTGACGGTCCGGATCGGGATGACGGAGAACCGGAGCAGAGATGAAAGCTTGCTTGATGGCGAGGAAAGCCTTAGAGGCCTGTGGTGGCCAACGGGACGGATCACCCCCCTTCTTGGTGAGGTCAGAGATGGGCGTCACCACAGTCGACATGTTCCGAATGAAACGTCTGTAGTAATTGGAGAACCCCAGAAATCTCTGGGTGGCCTTGAGATTGGTGGGTTGTACCCACTCCAATATCGCTTTCACTTTGGCTGGGTCCATGGCGAAACCTTGCGGCGAAATTACATAACCCAAGAACGTGACCTTGTTCACCTCAAAGTCACACTTCTCAGGTTTCACGAATAGACGATTTTCCCAAAGGCGGGTAAGAACTTGTCGGACATGGAGACGATGAGAATCCAGACTGGAAGAGAAAATAAGTATATCATCCAGATACACCACAATAAAGTTACCCAGAAAGTCTCGAAGAATTTCGTTTATGAGATCCTGAAAAATGGCTGGAGCATTGCAGAGCCCGAACGCCATTACCAGGTACTCATAGTGTCCTGAATGAGTATTGAACGCTGTCTTCCACTCATCGCCCTCTCGGATTCTGACCAGGTATAGGCATCCCGAAGATCGAACTTGGAGAAGATGGTAGCGCCTCTAATGCGATCAAAGAAGTCAGAAATACGAGGGATGGGGTAGGTATTTTTTATAGTAATTTTGTTCAATGCCCTGTAATCAATGCAGGGCCTAAGCGACCCATCCTTCTTTGCCACGAAGAAGAAACCAGCACCGACTGGAGACTTAAAAGGGCGAATAAATCCTTTGCGGAGGTCCTCCTGGATATATTGCTCCATCGCTAAAGTCTCTGGACAAGAGAGAGAAAACAATCTCCCCTTGGGAAGCTTGGCTCCAGGAATTAGCTCAATAGCACAATCAGATTCCCGGTGAGGAGGAAGTACCTCTGAAGCTTGGTCACAGAAGACATCTGCGAAGTCGGCATACTGAGGGGGGATCTTGGAAGTAGAAGTCTGAGCGAGACGAATGGGTCTCGATAAACAGGAACAAGAGTCACCCCAACTGATGATCTAACCTCTTATCCAATCAATGACCAGGTTATGAGCAGATAGCCAGGGATGTCCAAGGACGAGGTGGGCCGAGGGGCTCTGAATGAGGAGCAACTCAATTAGTTCTGAGTGGCAGCACCCAATGGAGAGACGAAGTGTAGTGGTACTCTTACGGATACTTCCTTCAGCGAGGGGTCTACCCTCCAAACCACAGGCGGTCAAAGGCGAGGAGATGGGTTTAACCTTCAGGTTAAGAGACTGGGCTAATTCAATCTCCATGAAGTTGCCCGCTGCCCCGCTATCAATCAAGGCCCGCAGGTTGATAGTCCGATTGTTGACAGACAGTTGTACCGGTATCAGAAGGGAATTCTTGTTGGAAATGAGAGGAATACCCAGAGGGAGCCCTTCTTTCTCCGGCTGGGTTAGGCGTTTCCCGTCGGTGCGGGTTTTTTGGGGCAGTTATCAGCTCGATGAGCCTTGCCTCCACAGTGGAGGCAAAGGCCTAACTGCCGTCGACGGGCCTTCTCCTGCTTGGATAAGCGGAAGGTACCAATTTGCATTGGCTCATCACAAGAGGGGATCTCCGAGGGACCTTGGACTGCGGAAAAAGACGAAGGAGCAGAGAAGTCCCTCTCCAACCGATGCTCCTTCAAGCGACGATCCATCTTAATTGCTAGTCTCATAAGATCGTCCAGAGACTGAGCGGCTGGGAACTGAACCAGAGCATCTTTGACCTGTTCTGAGAGTCCAACTCGGAATTGACTCCGCAGTGCTGGGTCATTCCACCCGCAATCATTTGACCATCGCCGGAACTCCGCACTATACTCCTCTGCTGACCTCCTGCCCTGCCTCAGGGCTCGGAGCTTGGATTCAGCCATGGCTAGGCGATCCGGGTTATCATAGAGTAAGCCCAGTGCTTCAAAGAACCCTTCGACAGTCTGTTTGGCTGGGCTATCCTGAGGTAAGCTGAAGGCCCAGGCTTGAGGGTCTCCTTGGAGAAGCGAAGTGATAAGGCCGACCCTTTGAAGTTCCGAGCCAGAAGAGTGGGGTCTGAGCTGGAAATAGAGTTTGCAGCTCTCTTTGAAAATCGGGAACTGAGACCGGTCTCCCATGAAACGATCCGGTAGGTTGACCTTGACATCTTGAGTTGCCTGAGGAGGGATAGGAGCGGAGGCTGCGGCAGGTCCAGCTGGGGAACGGAGTGACGCGATGACCTCATCTTGAGAGCGGACTTGAGCTGTCCGGCTTTGAACCATCTGTCCTAAGTTGGAGACCTGGGCAATGAGGGTGTTGATGGCTTCAGTGGTAGGGTCCATGTTACCGTACTGGTAACCTGTGTTGGGTCGGTAATAATGTTATGGTACCCCGGGTTTACCCTGACAGGGAACCAAAGTGACCAAAGGGTAAGAGAGGAAAGAGCGGGTAACTCACCGGTTACTAGAGCCTGATGTCGGTCTGAGTATTCGCTAGAGCCCCTGAAGGTGGGGATAGACTGGAGCTGGTAGGACTTCGTCAGGATACGCACCTTTAGAGAAAACCCGGGAGAGGAATAGAGGAACAGATGGAATAAGACAGGACTAGCGTGAGTAAGAGGAGAAAGTGGGAGGAGACAGATCAGTAGGGCCTGACCTGTGACAAACAACAATAAACAATAAACAGTCATGGAGGACAAGAGATGGGTTGACGGGACGGACGAGACTGACTGGACTAACTGGGACTAGCTCTCACGCATGCACACCAGCGGGACCCCAAAGGGCCAACACGTACTGACACTCAGGTAAGGCTGGGATTAAACAGACAAGGGTGGTACAATAAGGAAGGAGAATGGGGGAATAGACACAATGAGATAGGCAGGCAAGGATAATGGTAGGGACAAGACTGGGACTCTCAAGAAAGCAAGAAACTGGGCACAAGGCAAGATAGAGAGAGAAAGGCAGGCAAAGAAGCTGGGAACAGGATCTATAACCGGCAAAGAGTGAAGGACAGGCTGCATTATATAGGGACAGCTAGCCTCTGATAGGCTAAGCTGTCCTAGGGGTGATTCCATAGGTTAATGCTGCTGCATGGGAGATCGCCTGGTGATGACTGCAGAGTGGAGCGCGCGCGCCCGCACAGAGCCACGGCGCCGCTCCACGTGGCTTTGTTTACATGCTGGATGCGGCATGTGTAGGAGGCGCTGGACGAAGCGTGGAAGCTGGAGGCTGACGGTTCCTGGCGGCGGGTGCAGGATGAGAGATAGGCGGTGAGGAGAGCAGGCGGCTTCTAACAGCGTGAGAGTGTGTTATATTTCCCACTAATTGCTCATACTGACTGTTAATTTGTGCAGACTGTGAATTTGTTCAGGATGGACTGATCATTCACCTGATACTGCATATTAAGCCTATATACCCTTTCCAAGACTGTTGGTTTTATTGGTATATCATCAACACAGAAGGATAAATTATTATACTATATGATCCCAATATCAAGACTTAGGCAACTTGAGTAGCTGCTAGTATCTGATTCAGGAACACAGAAAATAAGTCCATAAGTGTGTTTTGGGGCCCCATCACACACGAGTGTTGATACTGCTGGATTTTTTTATATCATTTTATGTATTTTTTCATGTGTATTAATATGTGCATATAGATAACTATAAAATTTTGGATTTACATTTAAAGCACATCCTTTTCTCACTATAGACTTATAACACGCAGGCTACTACTACGTGGGTTTAGATTAAAGTGTTAATATACATTAACTTACAGACTAACCATATGTCTATAAATATTTTAACCTCGGTGTACACATTATAACACATTAGTCAACAATTATAAAGCAGCAAAGGATAACGTGCTTAAACATCCTTAAAAACAGAACTAAAAGCGCTGCATACACATCTAGGGCAAAGCTGCAACACCGGTGATAAAGTCCAGCAAAATAAACAAATACAATCAACAGAAAGTCATCAAGGTTGGGTCTCACCCAAATCTTAGTTGTTAGGAGCTCCTACTCAGGACTATTTAGCAAGAATTGGAGAAGGACGACGGGAAGGGACCGGCTTTATGGGAATGTTCCAAGAGGTAAGTAAGGAGATGCCAGTCTCAACCGTCGAAATGGAGTAAAGTTCCCCGGAGTGGCATACCAAAAACTTGGTCGGAAAACCCCATCTGTACTGGATTTCTTGTGTATAAAGAGCCAGGGTGACTTGTCGAAATTCCCTTTGCCTAGCAAGCATCGCAGCTGAAAGATCCGGAAACAACTGTAAGTCACCAAGAAGATCTGTATCCTTGGAGTTTCGGACTGCATGGACAATATTTTCCTTGACATGGAAGAAATGTATTCGCATGAGCATGTCTCTTGGTTGTGAAGGAGGAGCCAAGTTGGATTTGGGGAGTCGGTGAATTCGGTCAATTAAAATGTCGTTGTCGGGGGGAGGCATTTAGATGAGGGAAAGTGGGCGCGCCTACAGATTTAGGGCCGCATATATCCGCAACTAAGATACATAATGTCGGAAGTGAGTGCGGCTAGTTAGGGCAAGTCAATGCAGGTCTAACTTTAGGTCCGGCAGGAGAAAGCAAGGGGAGTGACTGTTTTTCTTGGTGGGTGTAACCTGCTCCGACCTGATCCTTAATTGCGTATATTTGCGGCCCGATCGCCTACAGAAGTCTGAATACGGCCCTAGGTGATCAGTTTGGTCGCCAGTCTCTGTTATATTAGTACGGAGTTCTTGGAGAGTAGATTTTAGATCGCTAGTAATGTCTGTGCGGAGTGCTGTCAACATGTGGTACATGGACTTGACCGTTAAGGGAGCGTCGGATTCAGGGTTAATCCTAAAATCCAATGCAGAATTGGATTGAGAAGGTGGTGACTCCAAATGTAACATATCAACAGTTGGTGAAAGAATAGGTGTAGTTTTAACTTGAGATGGGGAAGAGCGAACCGGAAACCTCACTGAAGGCTGGAGAGGAGTGGGTTTTGGTCTTTTCGAAGGCATTGACACGGATTTCAAAATGACAAAAAAGCAGAGTTAACCGAATTCAACGATATATGGGTGAGATGTTAATTATTAAGGCGTGCGGTTCAAACAGTCATAGTAGGAATGGTGTACCCCGGGGGGAGGAGTGAGCAGATCACATCACATCTAGGAGCCTTGGGAACCGGGAAGAGAGACCCCCAGCTATTGTCTGTGGAATAAGGGTACTGGGCCTACTAGAAAACTGTAGATCTGGCTTGTCCCAAAAGTTAGCTGTAGATTTGCCCTACCAATGTGTATGACTCAGAATAACAAAAATGTGAGACAGGGAGCTTGTAATATCGTGAGCAGCCACTAGGTGGTAGTAGAGTATAGGACGTTCAGCAAGACTAGTTTAGAGTACATATATGGAAAAAAAAAAGAGTTTACAGTCCAATGCAAAGTGAGGAGAAAAATATATACCTTTCATGTTTTGCAGCAGGGGTACAAATATACGTTGCCTCAATAGAATGGGAGATTCTGTGCAGATGAAGTAATGGGTGCAGGAGAGACACGGGGACCTGAGCTGACTTCCGCTGTGGTGGATCTGGAATGAGCACAGTCTTTCTGACAGCTGTTCCAATCCCTGTGCATAATGTACTAACCTCCAATATACAAGAAGGTGCTCACCCTATGTAAGCTAGTGGGACCCAGAGATAGATTGCGGCACTCTCTAACTCCCAAACACTGCTGGAATGCAGACCAGAGAAAGAAGTCCTCCCTCCAATCTTCCATCCTCCAGACACTCAGTAGGAACTGCGGGAACCAGCGCTGTATACCGCGTGTCAATCAAGATGGCCTTCGTCTCCTGAATCCTGACGGTCGCGTGTAACAGCGGATAATGGTGAGTATAGGGCTGTGTGTACTGAGTTATCCGCAGGAACTGGCGCTAAAGCACCTCCACGACGGAATCCTCACCCAGGGGGGTCCTCCGGAGGGAGGGGAGAGACCATTAGGCCTATCAGGGAGGCTGCAGCCTGCCTCACCCTGGGGAATGCAGGGCCGCTGCAACAGATGGAAGGAGCGGGCAGGAGGATAGGAGGTTTTAGGGAGTGTAGGCAGGAAGAAAAAGGGCTTTGGGTCCCAGAAAACAGCAGTTTTATTTGGGTATGTGAGGAGCTCTCAAACGGCACGTCCTCTCCACTCAATGGCCAGACCACGCCCCCTTTTGGGGAAGGCCCTTTTTATTCCAACATGACTGTGTCCCAGTGCACAAAGCAAGGACTATAAAGACATAATTTGATGTGTTTGGTGTGGAAGAACTTGACGGCCCACACAGAGCCCTGACCTCAATCTCATTGAGCACCTATGGGATGAACTGGATTGCAGATTGTGAGACAGGCCTCAACCAACATCGGTGCATGACCACAGAAATGTTCTACAAAAAGAATGGGCACAAATTTCCACACAAACACTTCAAAATCTTGTGGAAAGCCTTCAAAAAAGAGTGGAAGTTGTTATAGCTGAAAAGGGGTACCAGCTCCATTTTAAAGTATATGTATTTGACTGGACTGTATTCTCACTTTAGTAAGTGTAGAATCTACATGCGTATTTTTACAATCAGATAAACTGTGCATGCCCAGAACCCAAATATACGCACGGAAACCATGGCCGACTGATTCACATACATGGACGTCGGACTTAGAACTGATGCACACATCGGCACTGAACAAGTTCTGCATGTGTGGTGTCGAAACAGAAAATATTAAAGTATATTTGCGAATATTCGCATATTAATCGCTGTATAGTTAGAGACAAAGAACCGCAAAAGTGCGGGAAATTGGTAACGCGTACGTACGATGCTCGTACACACTTTCGCGGGCTTTGTTTAATTCGATATTAAAGTAATAAGACATACATTTACACACAAATAAACACACAGGGTTTGTTAATATAAAATGTACTAAAATGTTCCCATTTATTAAAACAGTGCTTTATCTCTACAGACGGAATAAACAGGAGAAAAACGCCAAACAGCGATTGAA
>WWET01004784.1:76596-87305 GCA_011038615.1 Limnodynastes dumerilii | reverse complement strand
CGCGACACGCAGTTCAGTATGGATACAATTGTATCCATGCTGTAAACAGAGAATTAAAACGATCACTTTTGAGGATCGTTGTAATTCAGTGGCTACAGCATGGGTACAAATTGTAAACATGCTGAACTTAGAAATTTTTCAAAACACACACGATGTGCCACGAATAGTCAAAGGGCTATTCGCGGTGATTTTTTCATTAAAATCACCACGAATAAGCCCCAAATGCATCGCGGGGCATCGCGTGAGTTTGAAAAAATTTGCATGTTTGGGAATTAGGGTCCAAAAAATTCACCAATCGCGGGTCATTCCCGGCGATGGGCCGCAATGACCCGCGATTTGATTTTTGGAAAAAAATTCGAGTTTAGTGAATGAGGCCCCAGGTGGCTGTTGTGATGAACCTCTTGTGCCCCAGATAAGTCACAAAAGCCTCAGGTGAGGTCAGAGTTTTGATAAGCTGCCTGGCTCATATGCATACTTATTCTATAATCATAAATTTTGCTGCAGAGTGTGTACCACTGTTATGAGGGGCCTGTGTGCATTACACACCCTGCACCCATTATAGATACGTATATGTTTGTTTATCTTTTCTTCAGTATCCCTGTGTAGATTTTCTGTCCACTTTCTGTTTTATTGTGAGAGTACAACATACCGAACAAGGCATATTCAACACATCGTTAGAGCAAGCAAAATAACAATTACATTAAAGCAGCCGAACAAGTTGAACCAAGTCTGTGTTACAGAGTATAGAAAAGAAAACTCCATAAAAGTTGTACAACTAACATCATTTTTTCTGATTGTTAAGATGCACAGTTGCACAGTACAAAACACATGCTGGATTTTCGTTAAGGCAGAACAAACCAACTTTAACCACATAATTATAACCAATTCCAGGGTCACAAACAACCACCCACCACAGCTCAGATAATCTTATAGCAACTTAAACAATCAGCTTGTCTAGCTCATCATACCATGAGTCAGCACCTCAGTTTATAATCAGGAAGGTTAGGAAAAATAATGAAAGGTGAACTTTGCCCAGTGAACAGATCAGGTGCCATCCTCAATGCCTATACTCTCAATATTGATTAACAGAAATGTTTCTAAGAAGGAGTAATTCTGTAAATACAAACACAAACATACATTGCTAGAAATAATGACACGGACAACAATAGCTGCATCTTAAAAGGAAACATGGTTTTATTAATAACTATAAATTGGGTCGAATCAGAATTGGTTATTATAGAATGCCTAATCCTTGAGCATTCAGCAGTGAAAGGTGGCCCAATTAGCAGATGGGGGGGTTCAGCGCCTATTTTAGCCCTTAACTTAACCTTAACTACAACACAATACATAGGCGCTCATGGCAAGATGGACCCATCCAACAACAACCCAATCAATCATAAGCCACACCCCAGAACCTGGAAGGTGGCCGACATACAGGACCCCACCGCTAGGGAACACTGTCCTCAAATTGCTTCTGGGTTGAGTACCTTGAGAGGGCTTTCAAAATTAACTTAACTCTAATTAGCACCACAAATACCTGCTGACCCCCCACTGCTACCGCCACAATGGAGGTACCCTCAAGTACCACCGTCCGCCCCCTCGAAATGACCCGAGGCCCTTACAAAATCATCGATAAATAGATTGTTCCCTTCAACCGTTAGGTGTACCCCATCATTCCTGAACAGGTGGCCAGCCTTCTATGTAATGCTGGGATGGGGGAAACTAAAACCTCTAAGGCCATCGAGGAATTTCGCCATCATACAATTAAGTGCCTTTCTTTTGTGGTCGACTCTCTTTGCATCCTGGGCTCCACGCCACTGCCTGTTGGGTAACATGTACAACCAGGCTATATGTATCCCTGGGAATTTAGAAATTAATCTAGCTATATCGGTTTTACATGAGTGCTCCAGATCCAACGTAGAATGCTTTGTAAGATTACACCCCAAGTGGATGATGATAAATTCTGGGGGGCCAAATCCATTAAAGCTCTCAGCAGTAAATGCAGCAAAAGTTCCCACTTTAGCCCTCTAAAGCCAAACCAAGAAATGTTACAGTCAAGTTGGGTGCCCCTTGTACACCCAGCGGCTGCAGCGCGCTCTGCCCAGTAAATATGAGAATGGCCAACAATCCAGGCCTGTCTCCCGGTTCTCCCTCGATCTGTTAAATAATGAGCCTGAAGGCAATAATGTGAGGAGACAAGTACCATCTCATCAATTAAATCTTGAACAACAAAGGCACATTAACACTATTAATCTTGCAGTTCAGACTAAACGTATATAATTACATACTTGCATTTGAATTAACTAATTAAATTTTAATTCCTTTTTTTTTATTAATGAGCTTATTATTTATTCATTTTTATTTATGTTATTTTTTATTTTATTATTACTATTCATTTTTATTATTTTACTCTATCTTATTAACTTATTAATTTTAAATTTATATTTATTATTAATGCCACAAAACACCTAACTAATCAACCAAGCCAGATCTGTGCACTTTGCATGCAATGGAATCCCCTCTAATGATTACATTACGTGCCAACATGCCCGAATTCTCTATGCCGTCTTGCCAGCAGCGACCAGCTCACTGATTCTAAAGGAACCAAAAAAGGCCCAAGAAATAGCTACCCTGAAAAGGCTGGTTTCAAAAGTGGAAGAGGTGACCCCTGGCAAGGCAGCTACCAGTCTCCCAAGCAAGGATGTATCTATGGGCGTTGTATAGCCTCCTTTACTGGCTGTTTACGTGCCCAACCCTTCATTACCTTCTTTGCCCTAGGGTTCTTTGTAAAGTCTACCCCCCCCCCCCTTTTAGCAATGAAAAATGGGCAATACCAGCCAGAAAGGAGGACATCATAGCCTTAGACCTCCCTTCCTTGTACTCATGCCAAATCCAATGCAACAAGGTGTCTAAATAAAACTTACCCCTTAATTCCTTGCCCTCTCTGTAATGCACTCACTTTGCCCAGGCTCCCCTTAGACCCGCAGAGTCGCAAGAGCCATTCACCAGGGACTCTAAGCCGGCTTCACAATCTGCAAAAGATTTAAAGGACGTAACAAACCAACCGCTCGAGCCCCTGGCGCCAGCAACCTAAACCTAGGCCAGTCAAAACAGGACAGGATGTCCACTATTTTATTGTTCACCCCTGGGACATGTCTGACTCTAAAATTAACATTAATTTGCAAGCAGCGTAGCACCAGATGATGCAATAGCCTAATAGCAGGGGGTGAAGAGACCCGCTGCCGTTTGATGGTCTGAACCACCAGAACAGGATGTTCTGATTCTGAAGTTTGGGTGCCCACAGTTCTACTGCGACAACAATAAGTATTGGCTCCAGGACCAGCAAGTTCGCAGTGAGCCCAACAGAGAAACAATCCGCATGCCATTTTTCAGCATATACAATGCAATATTTACACACAAAGGGCTGGATCCAGACTTTAGTAAGTGCTTGAAATTAGTTACTCCTGGGCAAAACCATATTGATTTCAGGGGGAGTCAAGTTAATTGCATTCTTTGCATGCAGGGATATATCTTTGAATTGCTTACTGCACACAGATACTGACCAGCTTTACTATCACAGTGTTATTTAGACTTGGGATAGGAAACATCACCTCTCAACTCTAATACTGTTTGCAACAAATGAAATATGACTCCCCTGCAATCAACATGGTTGAGCCCAGGAGTAACTAATTTCAAGTCTGGATCCAGCCCAAAGTGTGTAAAAGGGTCCTAACTGAGCGCTTCCCAACGTCCCTCATTGCTAAATCCTAGAGCAGTCTGAACTGATTGAAGGATCCACTCATTCAACATAAAATTGAATTGAAAGAAAATATTCTAAATTAGGATAGTAGTTCTGGCGCTCTCTAGTACAGTAATGTCAATCCAAACAAAACGTTCCTAATTCGCCAGATTTTGGATGATACCAATGTCCAAAACAAAAGTTCATAAAGTGTCTTTAAAAGTCATATACATAAACTGAAATGGGTAAGCTCACAGTTTGTATGCCTCTCGCTGTTGAGGTTTCACCGTTTGCTGTATGTTGCTCACATTCTGCAAATGGTGTTCAGCTTTCTCCCATTTTGGCCACAGCGTGTTCCGTATCTAGGTAACCGGGGTTGTTTTGCCACTGCGCCTTCTACCTTGTTTAATCCCTGTTGATCCTGCTTGCACTTCATTGTGTCTCGACTCAGGAATTGCTTGTGGTGGTGTCCCGTGGATGAGGAGAGGTTTTATAGTGAAGTATTTTATTTGACACTTAAAGTAAAAGATACAAAATACTCACAAACACTGTGGACATATAATACATGTCCTGAATGCGCTTATAATGGAGACAATGGATATGCGGCCGGAGTTTTCAGATACGTTCTACTGCGCATGTGCAGTAGTTTTGTAATATAATCTACGTTACTTGTTGCAATATAGATTGCGTATATGCAGTCTTTAAGACTGTGTATACGCAATCTACGTTGCAACAAGTAACGTAGATTACATTACAAAATTACTGCGCATGCGCAGTAGAACATATTGGAAAACTCCGGCCGCACCTCTGCATACGGCCCATTGTTTCCATTATAAGCGCATTCAGGCCATGCATTATATGTCCGCAGTGTTTGTGAGTATTTTGGATCTTTTACTTTGTTAAGTGTCAAATAAAATACTGCACTATAAAAGCTCAGTTTTTCACCTCTCCTCATCATTGCATATGCGGCCAGAGCTTTGAATATGGCCCAATGTCTCGAGGTGGTTAATTAGTGTAGTGAACCAACACGTTTCATTGGCTGTGCCGACTTCCTCAGGGTTATTCATAATCTTTTGAGGGATGCTCCCCCCTACTTGAGGCAATTATGCCTGTACCTACATGCTGATCCCCTTGTACATCTTGTATGGTTATAGGCAAAGCATTTCCCCTTATTACCGAATGAGCTAGTGTTCCTCCTCATCCCCGTGGGCTTACAAAAAGGCTGGGGTTCAACTGATACTGACCCTGAATGTGCTACTTTGGACCAAACCTCTAGATCTATTACACCAAAGTCTATGGACTTCCGGTCCTCCTGTTTCTTTCTAAACACCTCATCATATTCCCTCCAGGCACTACCCTTGAAGGAAACCATGAACTCTTGGATGAGGTGCGTGTAGCACCATATAGCTCTGTATTCATCTTTGCAGGGCTCCAGATAACATGCCGCAAAATGGCAAAATAGACAAAAGACCCTTGCGCTTAAATTTCAAAACATCTGAGTTGCAGGTTTAGAAAACAGGCATACGGTACATGTGGTTTTAATAAAGAAATATACATTTATTAAAATGGAGAATAAAATTAGCACTGACTAAACCGTGGATAAATGCAAACAAGGAGATTTATAGAATGGCTAAACATATATCCAAAAGTTTATAAATAACAAAGAATCATGAATAATATATATAGATATATGTAAGCTCTATTGCAATAGGATGTTATATACTGGAAATACCATAGGTGGAAAAAGGCAGTCCAAAGTTAAAAATAAAAATATGGTTTTTTTTCTTATTAGTTTTCAAAAGTTGCAGAAAATGCTAGCAGTAATATAGTATGTAGATGAATAGATACTTTTGATTTCTGTAGTAGAGTATTCAATGGATATATTGTTGCATTTAGTAATCACCATGAAACATAGTCCTTTTGCAAAACCAGCTGATAGTAGATAGACAATATATTAAAAGCAATAACTCTCATCCGGACCAGATATAGCAGCATATGCACTCTAGTAAATATAGTGGTTTCAGCAAGAGTTTTATAGACTTGAGTACATATTAGTGGTGAATATGGCCGGCCCGCAGGAAAAATCTCCCGATGCACGTGGAGACTCAAACGGTTTGAGCTGTAAGCACCTGGCGCACCACACAATCAGATGATACAAAGGTAAAGGAATGAATACGATGGTAGTACTTGCTGTTTATGTTGATCTTAGTGGCATGAGTGCAGGGATGCTAAGTCCGTATTGAGGGAAGCCGCGAGCGGGCGTCCCCGCTGTATGCACGCTTCCTGGCAGGTTTTGTGGATGATGTTCTCAGTGGTCTGGGAGAATTGCTGGTTGTCTTAGTCAAATTGACTGGATCCAGGTGTAGTAAGTGGGGAAGAGTCATTTTTAAAAAGAACAAATCTTTAAAAGATTTGCTTGCCCCTAGCAACCTCCCACCTACCAAGTCCTTGGGAACTACTACGAATTTATGACTACCATCTAAGCCCAAAGGTAGCTATAAGTGCAATAAAGCCATCTGTTTAACTTGTGGCTATATCAAAAATAAATGCACCAAAATTGTTTCTAAAACTAATGGTAATATATTTCATATTGATCAATTTATTAACTGTGAGTCTGCTTTTGTTGTATTTGTCCTTCAGTGTGCGTGTGGCCTACAGTATGTGGGAAGAACCACACGCACACTGAAGGAAAGGTTTAGGGAGCACAGACAGAACTTTCTAAAGAAGTTTATGAAACATAGTGTTTCTTAACATTTCTCCGACTCAACAGGCTGTTCCTTAAACAATCTACAGTTGTTTGGAGTGGAGAAAATAGAGAACACACAGAGAGGAGGAGATCGTTTAAAGAAATTATGTTTGAATGAAACCAAATGGATTTTTAAGCTTCAAACATTAACCCCTGATGGCCTGAATGAGGCCCTTGCGTTGCTTGAGTGAATCTGTCTGTGCTCCCTGTGCCCAATGCTGACAATGGTCTTATACCGTCATAGATTAGATTATAGGATGTTATCATTCTTTTCCTCCTAAATCTACATGAATCATTTCCTTTTATATGATCCTTAGTCTCATAAATATTAATAAATATCATCAATTTCTGAATATGTTTGTCTAATATATACTCACCAAAAATCAAGTGGAGTTGTATGCTGATACCATGTTCGCCTTACTCGTGTTTGGGTTATGATATGGGCTATAAACATTTCTACTTTTATACTATTTACTAGACATATATTGTTTTTGGTGTCTAAGAACAGCTGCTATTACCTACGTACACATACATATACATGCTTATATCCATCATGAACATCATAATTTTCATCATTTTCCATCCATCCTATTATCCAAATATATATTTCCATACCTTTCCATTCATCATAGTATATCTTTTTCTAATTTTTTATTCTAAAACTTCATTATTACTCTTCCAATTCTCACAAAAAATCAGTCCCTTTTTCCCTATAAAATATTGTGCATTGACAATGGGCTTTCCCTAAAATGGAATAATATTTTAATAATACCTACCATGAAAATATTTAACTAAGAATAATGTAAAAACCCGCTAGCCAATTAGTAAACGACTTGTATTTTTCTTCCCCTATACCTCCTTTTGCCATCGCTGTGGTCAAAGCCCTATTAGCGGCGTCTGTGATGCAAACATGCAACATGCAAACGAACTTGCCCTTTTTAATTCTGTTCATCACGGAGGCCCTCGCGTTCCAATAGATTGCAGTGTTCTCGTAAACCACGGATGGAATCATAGGCGCAACAGATTTATTTTCTCCCGTGCCCTTAAGGGGCTTTTTGGATTTACACCGGCCCAAGGATTTCCGCACTAACTTCATTACCTTGCTGGGCCTTATCTGGGGAGTCCAAGGAACCTACTGAAGATAGGCTTTCAGAGACGGAAGAGGAGACTGGCGCTAACTCCGCTTGACTCACAAAAGCTGAATGTCTCCCTGCACCGACGACTCTGCGGGTTTCGTGACAGAGAGAGTTTCCATTCCTGGAACAATACAGGGGTTAGAGGGTGGCACAATATCAATGTTTGGAGCAGGTGTACCTACTACGTATTGACTGACTGTGGCTGTGGGAACATTAACCCCCAAGGGATTATAAAAGCTGAAACCTTGAAGTACTATCATTGGGTCAAACGGCCCTCCCGCCCCAGTTGTCCCCATAGGGGTGTACATCATGGGCACCATGGCAAATGGAACCTGAAAATGAGAACCGCCACTGGGCTGTGGCCACCCTTGGGCAGGGAAATAACCTAGAGGTAGCACCCATTGTGGGAATTTAAGGATAATGGGCCCCCCGCTGGCTGCTGCTGAACTATATTGGCAGAAGAGCCCCTTTGTGAACTGGCTGCAGTGTGAGCTGATCTAAGGAGAGCAGAGGCGGAGGAAGGGCAGGAGGATAGCGGAGAGCTGGCCTTTTGAGGAATTTCCTGGCCAGCCCCTACCAAAGACCCCACAATGGACTCTGATACATGCAATTCTCTGCTGCTATGCAGGCTGCTCCCAGCCTGTGACCCCGCTCTATACGCTCCCTGTGCCTTGCCTGCCCCCAGGACCTGCTGCTCCCGCTGTCTGACGTTCCATGCTGTAGATTGGAACTAACTTGCACTGTCCCGCTGCATCTCCTGTCGTGCCGCTGCCATGTACCGTATGTCCATGCTCTGCATTACAGTGGAAGTCTCGTGATGCTGTGGGCGTGACCTCTTGTCTGCACCACCATGAACTTCAAGGGAGCGGACCTCTGCCGACTGGGCCGGGATGGCTGGGACATAGTAGGCACGCTGTTCAAGGGGACCGGAAGGAGACGGTACAGCGATGGCACGCAGCAGCTCGGACAGAGGCAACACAACAGGAAGAGACAGGTCAAGATAATAAATAATAAAGTCAAAAGACAGGAACCAAAAGGGGGGACAGAAAGCTGAAAAACTGTTGGAAAAAGACACAGTATAAAAAAATAGATACAGCCAACAACACTTAGCCTTCCGAAAGATTTCCAGCAAAGTGTCTGACCTTTTAACGGCATACTTGCAGTATTGTGGTCCCAACCCGCAGCAGCAGCAAGCTTGTTGGAGGGATCTCCGTCTCCTAGTTCAAATTCATACAGAATAGAGAATATACTGTGCGGCTCGTATAGAGAATATACAGTGTATTGCCAATTGAATAGACAAGTGCATATTCATACTGAATACACAATAAAGAATAAAGAGTTGAGAGAAATTTCATATTCATTGTCTATTTAGTATGAACATTAACTTTCTCTCAACTCTTTATTTTTTATTGTCTATTCAATTGGCAATACACTGTATATTGTCTATTCGACCCGCACTGTATATTCTCTATTCTCTATTTTTTTCCATTCTCTATTTATATTCCATGAATTTGAACTAGCCACGCTTTAACCGAATCCGGTATTTGAAAGCCGTAGCCACAGCTAGGCAGAAGACGGAGATCCCACCGCCGTGCTTGCTGTATGTGTCTTGCAAGTATGCCCTTTTAACTACTAGCTAACTCATGTGTTCTGGGCTCTAAGATCAAATTTGTTAGATCAATATTGCATAAAAATAAAGTTGCGGTAAGCACACCCAACAGGAGACTGAGCTGCACCTCGATCACTCCTTACTGAACTCAGACGCATGTTTTGCTGCATGCTTTGTTAAGAATGGTTGACAAAGCAAGCGGCGAAATGCACATCTGGATTTAGAATTCTGTCCTGGTATGGTTTGCATTTTCCAAAAGGGGGCATTATCTATATTGTAGTAGGTCTTGATGTCCTTTTTTTTAAATCATTTTTGGGTGTGGGTCGTCGCTGCGAACGGCCCTTTCAAAAAAGTTAGGAAATCGATCCAAAGAAAACAGAAGACACTGCTGGGAATGGGGAGTATAAATTTAACCCCAACCCTTACCTTATTCCTTACCCTAACCCTCCCTTTGCCCTAACCTTCCCTTCCCTGCAGCCTCACTGCCCAACAGCCTGATCCTAAGAATCTCTCCTCACAGCCTAACCTTAAGACTCCCCTACCCGCAGCCTGACCCTAAGTCTCTCCTTCCATTGCCTTAACTTAACCCTCCCATTCCATTACTCTAACCATACCTCTCCTCTTTTATTAGCCTAACCCTAACCTTTCCTTTCCCACAGCCTATGCCTAGAACTCCCCTCCCCGCAGACTAACCCTAAAACTCCCTTGTATGAAAGTGGTGTTTGTGAAGAATGAATAGGTAAGTATGCCGATCAGCATAGTCATAAGAAAATTTTTCGAAAATTGAGATATTTTTAAAATAGAGACTGTCCAAAAATAGCTTTCAGCTGTCTCTACTACTAAAAAACTAATTTTTGTGACTCCCACCGATAATTTTTAAATGTACTGGAGATGAGCTGAATATCCCTGATTTTTTTTTATTCCACGTAAGTAATACTTGTAGTAAACATTAAAAATTACTGGAATGTGTATGGAAAGTCTGCCAAACTGTTACGGCACCACCGGGTTTACCAAACTCGAGTACCGAGGTGGCCGTCAGGAGGACAAGGAGTGGGTGTGCTGGTACCCTGGGTTTACCTGGGCAGTACCAAGGTGACCAGGACGAGAGAAAGAGGAAGCCAAGTAACTCACCGGTTTGTAGAGCCTGAAGTCGGACCGAGTATTCGCTAGAGCCCCTGATGGTGGGGATAGGCTGGAGCAGGTAGGAATCCGTCAGGTTACGCCCCTTAGAGATACCTGGAAGAGGGAAACGGGGCAGCAGGGAATGGATTAGATACAGCGGGTAGGAAACAATAGTAGTACCAGAAGGGACTGGACTAGACAAACTACAATAAACACTAAACAGTGACGGCAGACTGGAACGGGATCACTAGACAGACCAGACAGACGGACCAACAGAGACTTACACACACACACACACACACACACACTCACACACTCAAACCACTACCCAGAGGGCACAAACACAAGCTCACGGGG
>WWET01004784.1:58241-73316 GCA_011038615.1 Limnodynastes dumerilii | reverse complement strand
GGAGTTGAACGAGCGTGACAAGGCATCCGCCCTTTTGTTGAGTGAGCCAGGACGATAGGTGATGCTGAAATCGAACCTGGTAAAAAACAGGGCCCACCTGGCCTGTCTGGGATTCAACCTTTTAGCGGCCTGAATGTAGGCCAGATTCTTGTGGTCAGTGATCACGGTGATAGGATGGAGTGCCCCCTCCAACCAATGCCTCCATTCGTCAAAAGCCATCTTGATTGCCAGCAGCTCTCTATTCCCCACATCGTAATTTCTCTCTGCCGAGGAGAATTTCTTCGAGAAGTAGGCACAAGGATAAGACTTGAGGTCCTGAGGATCTTGCTGAGAAAGGACTGCCCCTGCGCCAACATCAGAAGCGTCAACTTCCACGATGAAAGGCCGATCAGGATCAGGATGCCGGAGAATGGGAGCAGAGATAAATGCCTTTTTAAGAGAGCGGAAGGCCTTGACTGCCTTGGATGGCCAATTACTGGGATTCGCTCCCTTCTTGGTGAGGTCGGAGATGGGAGTGACTAGGATCGAGATGTCCTTAATGAATCTTCGATAGTAATTCGAGAAACCAAGAAAGCGTTGAGTGGCCTTCAAATTGTTAGGTTGAACCCATTCTAGAATTGCCTTAACCTTGGCTGGATCCATGGAAAACCCCTCTGGGGTAATGACGTAGCCAAGAAAAATCACCTTGGTGATTTCAAATTCACATTTCTCAGGTTTGGCAAAAAGGTGGTTTTCTCGAAGACAGGTGAGGACTTGACGAACATGAGTACGATGAGAAAGAATATCAGAGGAGAAGATGAGGATATCATCGAGGTATACGATCACAAAACGACCCAGAAAGTCCCGGAGTACTTCATTGATGAGGTCTTGGAAGACGGCAGGAGCATTGCAAAGCCCAAAGGGCATGACAAGGTATTCATAGTGACCTGAGTGAGTGTTAAAAGCCGTCTTCCATTCATCACCCTCACGAATCCGGACCAGATTATAGGCTCCCCTGAGATCGATCTTGGAGTAAATGGTGGCTCCTTTGAGTTGATCGAAAAGGTCCGAAATCCGTGGAATGGGGTATGTGTTCTTAATGGTAATTTTGTTCAAGGCCCGGTAGTCAATACATGGCCGAAGAGATCCATCCTTCTTTGCCACGAAGAAAAACCCAGCGCCCACTGGGGACTTGGAAGGTCGTATGAAACCCTTGCGGAGATTTTCGCTAATGTAGTCTTCAGAAGATTTGCTCTCTGGGCGTGAAAGAGAGAATAATCTTCCCTTGGGAAGAACAGCATTAGGTACCAAATCGATGGCACAATCGGAGGCCCGATGGGGAGGGAGTTCTTCTGATGCCTGATCCGAAAACACATCCAGGAAATCCGCATATTGTGGGGGAATGCCGGACGGATGAACTTGACCCAGACGAACAGGAAGAGACAGACACTGTTCAGTGCAGAAGTCACTCCAGCTGATGATCTCACCCTTGACCCAATCAATGCGAGGATTATGGGCTTGTAGCCAGGGATGACCCAGAACAATTTGGGCCTCCGGACAGCTGATGATGAGGAACTCCAGAACTTCGGAGTGACAGATCCCAATGGAAAGTCGAAGGGGAGAAGTGCGTTGAACAATGGTGCCATTGAAGAGGGGTCTACCATCCAGACCACAGGCCGTAACAGGAGAGGCGATGGTTCTGGAACTCAATCCAAGAGACCTGACAAGATCCACATCCATAAAGTTACCGGCTGCACCACTATCAATAAATGCAGTAAGATCCACCTTCTGGGAATCCAGGTGAAGACAAGCGGGTACAAGGAGGGAGTTTTTATTGGTAATGAGATGGACACCCAGACGAAGCCCCTCAAACTCCGTCTGGGTTAAGCATTTCCCGACTGATTGGGTTTGTTAGGACAATTCTCCGCTCGATGACCCTTCCCTCCGCAGTAGAGACACAATCCCAGAGTGCGACGGCGATTCTTCTCTTGCTTGGTTAAGCGAAAAGAGCCAATCTGCATGGGTTCCTCGGTATTGTCAGTTTCAAAGGGCAGGTGAACTGAAGAAAACGAGGTGGCCGAGTCCTTCTCGAAACGACGCTCCTTGAGGCGGCGGTCAACCTTGATTGACAGATGCATGAGGTCCTCTAGCGTCTGAGCTGCTGGGAACTGTACAAGGGAATCTTTAATTTGTTCCGAAAGTCCTACCCGGAATTGACTGCGTAGGGCTGGATCATTCCATCCAGAGTCCTGGGACCATCGTCGAAATTCCGCACAGTATTCCTCCGCCGTCCTCCTGCCCTGGCGAAGGGTCCGTAACTTTGCCTCTGCAGTGGCCAGGCGATCTGGATCGTCATACAGAAGGCCGAGAGCATCAAAGAAGACATCTACGGATTGTCGGGCCGGGCTTAGAGGGGGAAGACTGAAAGCCCATGCCTGTGGATCTCCCTGTAACAGCGAAATCACTAGACCAACTCTTTGTAGTTCCGTGCCAGAAGAGTTGGGCCTCAGTTGGAAATATAACTTGCAGCTCTCTTTAAATAACCGAAACTGTGACCTGTCACCGGAGAATCGGTCTGGGAGATTAATCTTGATATCCGTAGCAGCCTGAGGTGGAGATGGTGGTGGAAGTGATGCAGAGGCAGTACTGGCTTGACTAGAAGATTGCAGTGACGCAATAGCTTGGTCTTGACTCTGAACCTTGGCAGTGAGAGACTGTACCATCTGCCCCAGGTTGGAGACTTGGGCAATCAAGGCATTGATAGCCTCGGACGTGGAATCCATGTTACCGGCAATGGTAACCTGTAGAGGGCCGGTTATACTGTTACGGCACCACCGGTTTTACCAAACTCGAGTACCGAGGTGGCCGTCAGGAGGACAAGGAGTGGGTGTGCTGGTACCCTGGGTTTACCTGGGCAGTACCAAGGTGACCAGGACGAGAGAAAGAGGAAGCCAAGTAACTCACCGGTTTGTAGAGCCTGAAGTCGGACCGAGTATTCGCTAGAGCCCCAGATGGTGGGGATAGGCTGGAGCAGGTAGGAATCCGTCAGGTTACGCCCCTTAGAGATACCTGGAAGAGGGAAACGGGGCAGCAGGGAATGGATTAGATAAAGCGGGTAGGAAACAATAGTAGTACCAGAAGGGACTGGCCTAGACAAACTACAATAAACACTAAACAGTGACGGCAGACTGGAACGGGATCACAAGACAGACCAGACAGACGGACCAACAGGGACTTACACTCACACACACACTCACACACTCAAACCGCTACCCAGAGGGCACAAACACAGGCTTCCGGGAGAAGGCAAGGTAAGTAGCACGGTGGGAAAACAACAACAAGGTGGGAGAGAGGGAATGGATACAACAGGATATGCAGGCAAGGTACAAGGCAGGATAATGGAGGACACTCAAGATCAGAAAGAACACAATGAGAGCAAAACAAGGCAGGCACAGATACTGAGGGAAACAGAGTCTATAACCGGCATGGGCCAACGGAGCAGGGGAATCTAAATAGAGGCTGCTAGTCTCTGATAGGCTAGCAGCCTTTCAGCGCAAGTAGGGAGACCCCCTGACGCCCATGATTGACAGGCAGGGAACGAGGGACGCGTGCACGCTGGCTGCAGCGTCTGAAGCACGTGTCTTTGTTTACTAGTGGAGTCAGCATGTCGGCAGGAGCAGGACGCGGGGAGAACCCGCGACGGGACTGGGCACCGAGAGACAGACACGGCGGAGGTAAGATACCGCCCACCGTGACACAAACATAAAATAGCTGAAAGTTTCAATTATGCAGACAACATTTTAAGTATTACGTGTAATAAAAGGATTGATGGATAAAAAAAAAATTGTCACATTAAAACACTCATATTAACAATCATATTATCAATTTTTGTCCCTTCTTCTATATGAATAGCTGTTTCACATTTTGTATTGTAATGCACAGAGAAAATCAGTGACCCTCAAACAATTGTATAAAACAATTGTATATAAATAATTGTGTATAAAACAATTGTATACTGTATAAGAGTATACCAGTTACCAGACCTTACATGATAAAAAAAAAAAGCAGTTGGAAGTATGATTTAAGTAATCCGTTTTTTTATTGATTTCCCAAGCTGTAATTTAATATTTTAGTGGTACATTGGTCATTGACATTACTACCACCAAATTAACCTTTCTTGACCTTACTATTTTTGTAGAAAAAGATAAATTGTATATAAAAATTACATGAAACATACAGATTGTAATCTATATATTAATAGAAAAAGGCTGCCACCATAAAAATTGATTGACTAACATCACCAAAAATCAGAGGATTAGAAAAAATGTATGAGTGAAAAGGATTACATGGAACGGGCTACAAAAATGGAAAACCTTTTCATAGAGAAAGGCTATGAAAATGCTGAACTGGATGATGTCATAGAGGATATCAGACAACATAATTTTTTCTTAATAAGAAGAAAAATAATGAAATATCCAGATTCTAACATGGCATTCAATACACAATATACCTCTAAACATAATATTTTAGAAAAATTATTTAGAAAAATGGTACCTACTTCAAAAAGATTCTATTTTACTCTGTGTACGTAATTCCCCTGTCAGCTATGATGTGCGCATTCGCACATCATAGCTACGCTAGCGTACTGGCTGGTGTACATAACGTTAGTTATATACGCTGGTTGGTTTGTTAAAGAGGCTTGCCAGTTTGCTACGTCTGCCGTATCTCTGCCATATAGGCATTTAAATTAGGGAGCGGGGCGGTGGGAAAGCCCATTACGACAAGGTCTGCGGACATAAGTCTGCAGACCAAGTCATAAATAAGGTAGACACTTAAGTGTCCAGATTTTACTACCTTGCACTCCCCGCTACGCTGGCATAACTAAAGACCACACACGTCTGAAAGACATGCGTTGGTCTGGATCCAGCTCCATTATCCCCCAAACACGTACATTTTTTTAAACAATAGCAACAAATTTAAGGAGCCAATTAACAAGAAGTGCATAGAGGAAGATCCCATAAAGCCCATATAATATTACTTGCCGCATACATACTAACCAAGAAACCAAGAGCGATACTTTTAAAATCACTTGAACCAAACAAATTTTGAAATTAAACATTTCATCATGTGTAGTACTACAAATGAAGTCTACCTATTGCAATGCTCATGTACAAAACCATATGTTGGCAAAGCTTATTACCCCCCAAAAGTGTGGTGGGCTGAACGTTACAATAACATTAAGAAGGGGAACGAGAATCACACAGTCTCAGCGCACTTCAAGATTGCTGCTTGCTACGCAAGGAAATTAACTGCTTCAGTGTTTGTTGCCAAAGATGTAACAACCTCTGGGCCTTCTACCAGGCCCAACACCAGCTGCCTAAGGGCCTTAGCTCAGCACCCTGGGATGAAGGTAAAGAGCTGCAGAAGCTTAACATTCTATGCTGGATAGGAGGCAATGGAAGGCAAGTGGAGCTAGTTTGTATGAAATCTCTCCTCTGCCTCTGTCTCCCTTACTGTCTGGTGCTCTTCTTCCTGCACCGGCTTCCAATGAGGAAACATAGTCCAATCACTAGCATTGGAAAAGGGACCGTTTTGGAAAGCGGCACATGCATGGGAAGTGCTTTCCCAAACCAGCTCAGGATCCTCTAGATACAGAATTCTGGCCTTTTTAAAAATCTGTCAGAAGGGTGGGACATTGCAGTAAGTGGAAGTGCTTCCATTCTGGGGTAGGAGGAATGCAAACTGTACAGTAAGGGCTGGCTACAGGCTTCAGACTTCTGCACCATTACCAGATAAAATGGGAACGTTAAGATAGGAGAAATACTTACAAGTGAGGGCCCATAACATAAAACACCAGCCCATAACAAAATATTAATGCTAGAAATTGTTACAATTTACAATTTGAGAAAAAAAAAAAAAACCTCTATGAACATTAAAGTATGACATTTGCAAATATGATGGATAACAATGGATAACAATAACAATGGATAACAATGATTTTTACACCAAAGGGATAAATAATAAAATAGTGGTTAAATTTACTTTTAATGAAATCACTTCTCAGCAGCTGCTAAAATAGAATCGTTATTAGGTATATTTATAATAAACAGAGGGTATAGATAGAGTCTCTCTGAAATTATTGAGTAGTTTTGTAGATAATTTCAGACAAACTCTATCTTTACCTTCTGTTTATTTTAAATATACCTAACGATTATATTTTAGCTGCTGCTTGAAGCTTCTGAGTAGAGTCTATAGTTTTCATCATACTGACAGGTACCACGCCCCTTTGACGCCTCTTTTTTGACTCCCCTTTTTAATATCCTTTTATTCCACACCCCCTTTTTGATATCCTTTTATGCCCTGTTTTTATATTATATTGAAGACAGAAAATAAGCAACTTATATCTGACATGTTTGTGGCTAAATAGAATTGCACGGAGAAGCTGAATAAAAACCTGAAATGTCTAATCAAAGACAGAAAATAAGTAGCTTATATCTGATGCCAAAAGAGCCAGGTGCATTATGTGGATTGAGAAGTTTTTATAATCAAAATTTAAAAGAGAGACTATTAAAAAATAGTTGAACCACGAAGATGCTTATACGCTACACAGACCCGCAAGAAAACATTTTAAAAGGAATATGGTCGATGTTTCAAATATTAATAAGCAATGGCAGATGGATTAAGTGTCGCTAGTAGACCTTGCTAAATACAATGATCTCGCAGTTTAATGACAAAAAATGCTATAAATGTGACTAAAGCATTAGAGTCGATATTTCAAGATGGCTTTATATCCGAAAAACTTCAGTCTGATCAAGGCAGGCAATTTGAGAATAAGACAATGAAAAAGCTGCTAGTGAAATATGGGATAAAACATTTCATTACAAACAATGATGTTAAGACGTCTGTTATAGAGTGCTTCAATAGAACTCTAAAAGCACGTATGTGGCGCTATTTTACGGCTTATAACACCTTCAGATATATAGATGTATTGAAATATATGATTTAAAGCTATGATCACACATATCACAGAACTATAAAATGTATACCCGCAGAAGTGAATTCCTCTAATACTTTGCAGATTTTTAACACCGTGTATGGCTGCTACTTTAAACTGAAGAAAATAGCACAAAACTTAGACATAGGTGATCATGTGTGAGTTTCAAGATTTAAGGATGTTTTTGAAAAAGGTTATGAGCAGTCATTTACAGATGAAATTTTTGTAATACACAGTGTAAACACAAGAGGTCTCAAACTGCTTTATACATTAGCCGATATGGCTGTGATGTTATCGTCGGGGGCTTCTATTCAGAAGAAATTCAAAAAATACCTAAAAACTTTAACAGAATCTACAAGGTGGAAAAGAATTTAGAAAACAAGACTGTCAGAAAGCGGAAATACTCTCTAGTGAAATGGCACAGTTACCCAGACAAATTTAACAGTTGGGTGGAGACTTCGCAGTTGAAAGATATATAACAATGAACTCTATAAATCAAATGATGACTGACAAATCGTTCTTTGTAACCCTTCCAAGTAACGCCTCAGCAGTTGCATTTCCGAAAATCGAGATTTCCAATTTTACAACAAAACTGGCACAGCCGATCGATTTAAACAGTGAATGGGAGGTTGCCCTTACTGAAATACAATACCCTCGCACTTGGAACACGCTGGATTTACGTGACTATAAATTATTAATTGGTAAGTAAAATGGTGCAGGTGTGAACATGTACATAAAGCCCGGCTATTACGAAATGGTGGAGCAACTTATTTCCGCAATTAACAATTTTCCCGCCATAAGCTTCAAGAGTCTTTAAAGCTAAATTATGACCCGCTAGAAAGAACCATTTCTTTTAATAAAAATCAGATGTATCAGCTCATACCCAGCAACAAACTGACAAGAATTCTAGGATTACAGCCTAGGACTAAAGATATTGTACCCTGCGTCGATATTCACGGTGACCACTATATGCTTTACGTATACACAGACATTATCATGCATCAAAGGGTCACTGATAGTTTTGTACCGCTACTACGTAATGTTGAAATAAGAGGACGCAACAATTAAATTTCATGTCGTTATGTAAAACCCGAATACTTACCATTGTGCAAAACAATTGGTGACACAATTTTGACACAATAACGATCAAGATAATAAACGATCAAAACAAGAACATTGCATTCAAGTTTGAGAAAGCGGTCGTGAAGTTACACTTTAGGCAGCGCAAGGCTCATTTTAATAAGTAACCAAGATGGTGGCTGTTAAAAATGACCAGGATCCAGCAATCTACTCCCATGCTTGTGGATGAATATAATCAGTCGTTGTGGGGAGAAGCTGAATAAAAACTTGTAATGTCTAATCGAAGACAGAAAATAAGCAACTTGTATCTGACATCAAAATAGTCTGCTTCTTAAACATGAACATTTTCTGGCAAAATTCTGACAAGTCTCTTTGTGCTAAGATCAATGAATAGAGGCATGAATAGTCTTTTTTCTGGATGACCATAAGGCAACATAGATGTTGTGTTAAGATCAATGATACCTTAACAAGCATAGTGCCTAAAGTCAAGTCAGGTTAGGGCAAGAGGTCATGGGGGTTACCCAGACAAGATATTGTTTATATGGATGGTCTGTCTGTATTGCCATAAGTCTTAGCGGCAGATGTTATGAATATGGCAGTGGTCATGAGTAGAGGTGTAGGAATGTCTAATCAAAGACTTTGTTGTACTGTGAGTAATTAACCAGAGACCATATATTAAGAAAAAAAAACTGAGATATTTAATCAAAGACAGATAGAAAAGTCTAATCAAATAAATGGAGAGATTCAGCCAGATATGTGTACATGTGTATATAAATAAATGGAGAGATGCATCCAAGGACCAAAATGATCACTGTTTAACTACAAGGAACAAAAATGACAGTTATATAACACTATGTGTTAGCACATACATTAAAAGGATGTAGCAAGGAACGTTCCAACGGATATATTTGAAAACTTGTAAATGTGGACACTAGATAATACACCTCCTGTGCAAGACGGATTTAGTCCCACAATATAGATTGACACAAGTACTTGTTGATCCTTTGTAATAGATAGACTGCAATAGATGGTAATAATATATTATTGCTCACATTCAATAAAGACAGTGTCCAGAGAGTGTTTAAACTGTAATACACTTGATCAGATTTTATTGAGTTTACTCACGCGTCCTCTTCATTAGAGTCTCCTCTCTTATATGAGGTTGTATAGGCTCCGCTTTGTTCCCGTATAATAGGGCAGGTTGATTAATCTGTTGTACAATGTAGCGTGTCACATCCGGAGGATTCTACCAAGGGGGCACCCCTCAAAAAAACCCTATTACGAGGGTGAGAAGGCTCCGAGGTAACGATTTCAGCTCTCAGTTTTTAACGGCTAATATGCTGTCAGACACAAGTCGCATATGAGGATGCAGAGTATAGCTAGCGATATGGCCAAATGCCATGCAGTTGAATGCAGCTGTCTGCTTGAATGAAGGAAAAAAGGGCAGCCAAAGTATCACAGGAAATTCCTCCGTTTAAGGTTCAATAAAGTCAATAATCACTGTCCAGCTTGAGTGTGGGCATCAGATAAGTGAAAAAACAGGCTCTTACGCGTTTCTCCGGTGTGGTTTCATCAGAGAGCATAGAAGGTATGGGTGAACATGACTGGTGTTAAATGTAGTTCTCACAGGTGTTCTGTGTGTCAGCTAATTAGTTGAACAGATTGAAACTGACTAAATGCTGCATCTAAATGTATCTAAATACAAACATTTTTTTTTTCATTTTTGCAGTAAGTAAATCACAGTGCCTAATTAATCAAAGAAATATGTTACAAACTAATGGTTTCAACAATACATGTTGTCAATAAAGAAGTAAAAAAATAAAAAATAAAAAAGTCACTTTGGTGAACGACCTAAACCGCATAGAGATATCATAATCTTAAAAATGCATATATGGATATGTAAATATATATATTTAAAAGTAAGTAGAATATATCAACCAGAAATATGTAATATAAGTAAGAGTATAGAAAAATTAGGAGTAAAACACAAACTCCATTCATAGCAATAGCCTTTTTATAATGGCATCCGATTTAAAGGGGAACACACCTTATTTGTTAATATTCATATAAGTAACTAACAGTGTAAGGAAAATGAATTCATATAATCATAAACTCCTATATTGCCTTCAATAGACCCAACAAATAAATGAATAGTATTTATGACAAGATACAATCATGAATATTATCGTAATTTATTTAATATTTTTAGTATTTTTGGTAATTAGTTCAATATTTTTAATCTAGTTCTCAGTTCATCTGATTAGTACTAGTATATACCTTCCCCCAGACATTCTCTATAAATATGTCTTTTTTATATATGACTGTCTTTATAATATCCATAAAGATGACATCAGTATAAAAGAGAGCACAGAAAAGTATCAACAACAAATAGATCCAAGAAATTAAATTAGTAGCAGGGAAAATTACAGCAGTGATAGTACATCTATAATACTGTCGGTATTAACAACTGTTACTTTATCATTCATTCTTCCTTATATTGGTCACTATTAAACAATCCCGTTCTATCATAATTTTGACAGAATGTTCTTAGGATTTTTTGAAAATTTGTATATGTGATACACCTCAGTATTTCAATAGATAGTATAATAAATCGTAATGTAAAAAACCTCAGCAGAATATAATGCCCTGAATGTTTTTAATCTATTGAGAATATCATGAACCAATAACTATTATATAGTCCCATCTCACACCTATTTTAATCTTCGGAAAATAAATAAAAAAACTATATAAAACGTACATTTATCTTAATGATAAAAATTATGATCACAGTCATAGGACTGTATCTACAATGATACCAACCTATATTAGTCATCATAAATCAACATTTTTCTTTCTTTTTAAGCAGAACATATAATATGTGGGAAATATTTTTAGTTCCCCAATTCTACACAGAGGTATAGAAAATTGACTCATACAGGTAGGAAATGTAGTCATCATCAGCCACTGTGATTAATATGGGGGAATAGTTAATATGGTGTAACGCAGACACGTGAATGTTTTTTTTGTTTTTTTTTGAATAAAATGATTTTTATTAAACTTTTCAGTGTCAGCAATACAATCATTTCAGCATAAACATAAGTGTCAGCAATACAATCATTTCAGCATAAACATATTATACATATATTGCCAGTGAATAATATATAGAGATTAATCAGTGCACTACAGTGAATTATAATCTATATAATCAGTTACATTCTCACCATATTAAATAGATTGACATAACAGCATCAGTTCAATAATTCACAGGTCATCAAGGGTTACATTGACTAATTGACTGAGTTTATACACTCTTTGGCTCACCTATCCAGTTATTATCATTATTATTAAATCAGGTACTCTCTGCTCCCATAATGGACTGAGTTCAGCCAGTCATCCCACACCTTATGAAATTTCTGAAGGGATCCTCTACTTTCATACGTAAATTGCTCATGAGCCAGAGATGTGTTCACTAGCCGGATCCAGTCACCAACCAACGCAGGGGCAGAGGCGCACCAGGTCCTTGCAATGCAGACCTTAGCCCACATACACAGATACTTAACATATGTTTGCCTATACAGAGTAAAGTGATTCTCCAATCCTAAACCAAATAGACACCACCTAGGATCACTGCTCGGGAGAACCACACCCGTGACTTCTATGCATCTAAGGACATCTGTCCAAAACCCCTGTACCCTCGAACAGGACCAAATTAAATGCATAAATTGAGCATGTAGCTCCCCACACTTTGGACAGGCTCCGGAACCTGAGGCCTTAATTTTACATAACCTAGCTGGCGTGAGGTATACCCGATGAATAATATAAATTTGTATCTGTTGGAATCTGATGTTAGCTGTCATCCCCTGAGAGCTAGTCAGTACCTCATCCCACTCCTCCTCATCGAGGGAGCCCAGATCAGCCTCCCATTGCACACAAAGCCTAGTTAAAGATGAGTCTGGTTTAGCCATGGTTAATGCAGAATAGATTTTAGAGATTACATGCTCCTCCCTGACCTCAAGAATCAATAATCTGACCGGAGAGGGAGTTAAATTGGGAGGGGCTTGCTCAAATTGTGCTCTAAACATATGCTGAAGCTTAAAATAATCCAACCACATCGAGGCAGGCAGGGAGAACTCCTCCCGCAATTGTGAAAAGGATTTCAGGGTGGCGTTCGCATGATTTGGTGAAAGGAGTCCACCTCTCTCCTATGCCAAACCCCGGAACCCTCAAAGTGCCTAATTACAGGGAAACTGGAGTTGTGCCAAAGCGGAGTTGCTGGGTCCACCCCCTCGCCTTTGAATAAAACATGTGCCCACCTCCATACCCTCTGTGCCTGCAGGATAATAGGCACAGAATTACGTGGATAGGAGCCTGCCAGTAAAGCCTGTGAGGGCGCATGGCCAAACCCCGCCTGCTCAACCAAAGTCCAATGCAGGTCACCGTGGGGGGAGTCAATAACCCAATCTCTCAAGTGAGATAGTTGAGCAGCATAATAATAGAATAAAAGATCAGGCAGGCCCATACCTGCCTTCTCTCTAGGCCTACAAAGATTTTCCCTTTTAATTCTGACCCGCTTATTCCCCCACACAAAGGAAACGAACAATGAGTGTAATTTACGAAATATTCCAAGTTTTATTGGAACTGGGGACTGAAGAAGTACGTAGAGTAATTTGGGCTGGACAATCATTTTCAGGAGATTAACCCGACCCATTACAGTAAGGGGCAGACCACTCCATACCTTCATCCTGACTTCCAACTTAGCAATAAGGGGTGTCAAATTAAGGGAGAAGAACTCATATCATTAGATATCAGAATACATAGATATTTAAACTGGGAGGTCCAGTTTAGAGGACAGGCCGCTAGAGGAGATACCGGGACCCCACCACTCATGGGCATTAAATAGGATTTACCCCAGTTAATCAGGAGACCCAAGAATATCCCAAACCCATTTACCAAATGAAGTAGAGCCACAATAGTTCCCTGAGTGTCCGCAAGAAACAGCAAAAGATCATCCGCATAGAGGGCAACCTTTTCCTCTACCTCCCCTACAACAATTCCCCTAACCAAAGGCTGAGTTCGTATAGCACAGGCAAGGGGCACAATTGCCAGCGCAAACAGAGTCGGGGACAGAGGACACCCCTGCCTTGTACCTCTACACAGTTAAAAACTTTCAGAAATGAACCCATTAATAGAAACTTTGGCCAGAGGAGCAGAGTAAAGTACCTTGACCCAATTAATGAACTGACTACCCATCCCCATCCTCTCCATTACTGCCCATAAATAACGCCATTCGACCGAGTCAAACGCTTTTGCAGCATCCAGAGAGGCCACCGCCTCCTCCGACCTCTCCGAATGCCGCAACTGTAAATGGGTGAACAGTCGTCTCAAGTTAATGGAAGTGGACTTTCTCGGCATAAAGCCCGTCTGGTCAGGGTGAATTAATTCCTCTACCAATCTAGAATCAATCTAGAGGCAAGAACCTTAGCAAAAATATTAACGTCCGTTGTAAGGAGGGAGATGGGCCTATATGAGTCTACAGCAAGCAGGTCCTTCCCTGGTTTTAATATCACGATAATAAGGGCCTCCCGCATAGACTCAGGGAGGGAACTGCCCTCCTGAAACTGCCGAAATAGATCATACAATCTAGGGAGAAAGAAATCCCTCCGAGATTTATATACCTCAATAGGAATTCCATCAAGACCAGGAGCCTTTTTGGTGGGGAATGAGTTGATTGCGGTCTCTATTTCGTCAATCTCTATAAGGGAATTTAACATAGAGCAACTATCATCAGAGAGTTTAGGTAAAGGAATATTATTTAAATAATCAGCAAGATCATCTGAACTATAAGATACCTTTGAAGCATATACCAATTTAAAATGATCTAAGAAAACTTGCGCTATAGCAGGAACTGTACGCTGTATCTCACCCACCACATCTCCTATGGCCGTGATCACCGTAGTAGATCGATCATCTCTGGCGAGATACGCCAGATACCCACCACACCGGTCAGACTGACTATACCAGGAATGGGAGGAAAAAAGGAGTTTCCGTTTGGATTTTGCCAGTAAATAATCAGTATAGGCTTGATGACAACATAACCAAGCTACTCTATCTGATGCAAGCCGGGTTTGTAAATAGGTAGACTCTAAAGCCAAGCTCCTACTCTGAAGATCAGACTCCTGTTCCCTAGAGGCCTTCTTAAATTTAACAATCTGGGCAATATAGGAACCTCGCAAGTAGGCCTTAAAGGCATCCCAGACTATACAAGGGGGGCTATGTTCACTATTAGTGTCAAAATACAGCTGCCACTCATCTATCTTAGGAGAGTCCTGCCCTAACAAAGTTAACCAAAAGGGGTTGAGCTTCCAGAAACTCGCCCCTCTAGGCAGGTTCAGGTCCCAAGAAATTTGAACAGGGGTATGGTCAGATATACCACGGGGGAGGTAGTCCACATCCACAACAGACATTAAATGAGTTTGGGAAACTAGCGCCAAATCAATCCTGGAGAAAGCACGATGCGAGGAGGAGAAGCATGAAAATTTAGAAGCAGTAGGATTTCTCTACCTCCACACATCAACCAGCCCCAGCTCATTCAGCAATGCCGTTAATCTAGGAGATGAATATCCACTCTTCTCACCACTCTCCCTCCATCGATCTAAAAGGGGATTTAACACCATATTAAAATCGCGGGATCCAATGATACAAATTCAATTAAATGTCGAAGTATTTCAGGAGAGAAAGGAGGTGGTATATATACAATAACAATAACAAACTGGGGAGAAAGCTCGTCCTTACCAAGAAGTTGTGACAGCCAGGATTCAAGGAAGGTCTCCGGGTGCGAACCTTCTGATTTCTCTGGGAATCCAATAAAGCGTATGTTGTTTCTACTCAGGCGATCCTCCATGTCACAGATTTTAGCTTTAAAAGAGGACATTTGTGACTGTATATCCGTCAGCTGGGCCTTGATCGGGGAAACTGCATCTTCTAAAACCGACACTCTGGCCTCAACCTCACCAACTCTTTCC